>JBBUKS010263569.1:0-21575 GCA_038050645.1 Hedychium gardnerianum
GTTAGGCGATGTGAAACAATGACAAATACACACATCAAACGAGGAAGAGGAAGACCAAAAAAGACTTGGTTAGCAAACAATAAAACAAGATAAAATTTATTTAAATATAGATGATGATATAGTAGGGGATAGAATCCAATGATGTAAAAGGGATCCATATAGCCGATCCTACATAGTGAGATAAAGCTTGATTGTTGTTGTTGTTGTTAAAGTACATACGGTGCCATCAAGTTAAAAACAAGAAAATGTTTTGATGATGGTATGGATTGCAATATAATTGGTGCAGAAATGAGTGATCATGGCAACAACTAAGGGTTACTATATAAATATTCTCTCGATTATAAGAATTGTTTCAGATCTGGTCAATTTTAAGTTTTGCATCAGTTTTATACAACATTACAATTCGTGAATGATTAACCGTGTCGACGTGTGCGCGTGATATGCCATCAAGTTTAATTCCACAAGGTATTTTTATGTAGACATGGATGGTTGCTGCAGAAATGAGTGAAGATGTCATCTGCTAAGGATTTTTTTAAAGAAAAGATTTATACGATACCCAATACCTTAGCGACAACAATGAGGAATTGAACCTCCATCCGCAAATCTTTTTCTACAAAGGCAAATCTCGAAACATGACCTTAGCAACCACATCCTATGGTCGTCATCGCCAGTTGTCCTAGCTATAGAAACTAAGGGTTCCTTCCTATCTAAAATATTCTCTTAAGGGTTGTTCCTGATACTGTCAATGATATCGAATGAAGAAACACTAACCCACTTTTGATACTTAACAATATTCTCTTAAAAAGGTCAGTCAACAATATCAAATGTGTGCATGCCTCAATCAGCAACTTCACAAGAGAGAATAGAATAGTAGGGGAGCAAAAATTTTATCACTTATTGAATATGAAACAATGGCAGGTGATCTTTTAGATGTCTTACGATAAATCAATCTTCCAAACCTCATTTTAGTGTGGACCAAGTCTGCTAGAAACAACATAAAGAAAGAAATACTAAAATTATTCAAGACAAGAAATGAAAAAAAAAAAATCTTGATTTTTTGTTTGCGTTAGGTGAAAACTTAAATGGAAATCTTACAAAATGACGATTGGATCTGATATGTTATATGGAGTTGAATGTTGGATTATAATTTAGGCACACAAATTGAAGATGAGAGATGTAGAGATGAGGATGTTAAGGTGGATGTGAGAACATACGAGGACGGATAGAATAAGAAATGAGAACATCATAGCCAAATTCGAGGTTGCACCTATTGAGGAAAAACTCCGGGAGATATGTTTAAGATGGTATAGACATGCACTTAGACGACCAATAAAAACTCTAGTTAAATAATGTGAAATTATGACGAATATGCACATCAAACGAGAAAAACAAAAAAAACTTAATTAGTGATGATAGAACAAGATAAATTTTATTTAAATATAGATGATGACATACTAGGGGATAGAACCCAATGAAACAGAAAGCATAGAAGGATCCATATAGTCAATCTCACCCAGTGGGATAAAATTTATTGTTGTAGGTGAAAACTTGATGTATTCTACAATCTAGGTGAACAAGTGGTAATAAGAAAAAAGAAAATATTTTTTAGATACTGCCAACAAAATTTACCTGGATCATAAACAGGGTAGATACACATGACGATATTAGCTCGGAAGGAATTTGAGGATCAGCATCGGATGAATGATTGGACTTTGGACTAACTGTTGCTAAGTCAACTATCCTTCCCGTATGCTCTGGATTGCCGGCATTGCTATGTCCAGAATTAGGACCTTGTACAGCACCCATACTAGAAACAGAATTATTTGCTAAATCTAAAGCCAATCCAATTTTATTGAAGGCATCTTCTCCTTCCTTAAGTGTGCACATTGCCTGAGAAACAAATCAAAGAATACGAAGAATTAGTTTGTAGTGCAGATATCAGTAGAAACTTGAAAGGAGAAACTAGTAGCTAGGCCACACAGATGAAAAATAGTTCGATTGAAGTTGGACAAACATCTAGATGATAAAATATGTAATGAAGCCAACCTATTTCCAAGAAAAAAGAGGCCATGAAGGAATACTGACACATTAAAGCATCAAAATACCTTGACTGCTGCATCAACCATCGTCCTTGCTTTTCGCTTTGAAGATTCAACAATTTCCACTACATGAGATCCAAATTCTTGATTGAGAATAGCAGATGAATTGTAAGTTTCTGGGAGTCCAACAGATCCAGAATTTTCCATTGGCCTATTCCATGAAGGCGTTGAGTTACCATGGTACGTATTACGTTGTCTTAAAGAGAGCAAAGCAGAAGCAACCTAAGCCCAAAGAGGCTAAAATTTAGTTTAAAGAAATTCCGAAATCAACATGCCAATTAGATTAAGATTTTGCAAAAATCTGACCTGTTCATTAGCATCACGTAGATGAATAAGCACCATGGCATACTGCCTTCTGAAATGATCCAAATCTTTTATGGTGTCACCATCCTGTTGCTTTTCAGATACTTCTTCGTTCATATTCCTCAATTCCTTCAAAAGAGCTTCCTGTGAATGCATAAGAGCCCATTAAATTCATAATTACTAAAAGCTAGTATATGTTAAGAAATGAATTTGTTGAGCTTCCAGTACAGGAATTGTAAGTAATTACAAGCCAGAATCAGGTTGATAATTTACAATTAAAAATAATTATTCAACTACAATGTCAGGTGGTCATTATGATTCTAGATGAGAAATGGTAACATATTTATAGAATGTGCTTACAATGGCATCCAAATTATCATATGGGCTTTATGCTAGAGCATTTTAATGAAGTAGGAGCTTGAACATAACCTATTTGGCAATACTTCAATTTTCATTGACATTCAAGAACTCTAGATGATTACTAACCTTCAATCTGTTGAGCCTCAATTACTATGTTTAACCTTCAATTTTTCATTATTCATTTTGGTTCTATTCAAACATTGATAACTAAAAATTTGAATGGACAGCAGAATCAAGGGTAAACTAAGACAGCATTATTTGGTCCTTGTTGGGGTTTCGGTCCCTAGCTGAAATGGTTTGATTTTAGTATAAAATCGTGCTAACATATAGCACACTTTAGCATGCATCGAAGCGTGCCTATGTGAATTCAAATGAATTTCCCCTTTAATCATTTTCTATTTAGCTTATTTACTTCAAAAGGCAAAATTAGATAATCAATTCAATTGAAACTTGATTGTACTTGATCGTGTTGACAATCAACACTTTAAAATGTATTTAAGCATGTAAAAGTATCAAAGTGAATTTAAATGAATTATATTCCTTTAAATCCTCTTTTACTCAACATTTTTACTTCTAAAATAAAAGGTAGCAGTTGGATACTATATTAAATTAATTATGTTTTGTACCATTCTATGTCAATACTCCATCTATGAAAGCATATTGAGATGAATTTAGATGGTTTTACTATAATTTTCTTTCACTGCAGTTAGATAGTCAATGAATTGGAATTTTTTTTTTTATAGATATAGCAAGAATCTTCATTATCATTAATCAAATTCATTTGAATTTATTTTTTTAACACATGAATGTGTCAAATCATGTTGAGTGTTGACATAATATAGTACCTGTAGCATGAAATACATTACTTGTATTGTATTAGGTTTCAATACTAAAATAGTAAATTTCATGCCATGCCTCTTCAAAAATGTGCCACATAAAATAACGTGGTTGGCTTTCTTGCCTCCAATGGTCCTAGCATATCAAGAAGTATCCCATTCTACAATATTACCTTTAATTCAACCTTTTTTTCTAGAAGAATGACTTTAATAGCAGGAAGTTAAAAACCTAATAGCACAAGGTCATAGAATCCCCTATCAAACCAATTTCTTCATTAATCTATGATGATGGTTGCAATGAAACTAGTTAACAATTGTCTCATTTTCACTATCTTCTTCAAAGATTAAGTTTGTCGATCTAGGATGTGTTTACTCTAGGAGATCCGAAGCCTTCTTAAAGTTGGTATTGTTGTCAATAAACAACAACTATCCGCATTGTGTTTTACAACAATTTCTTACACTATACTATCTATTAGACTATATATGTATAAGCATCTATTAAACTTGTGAAATATAACCTTATTATTATGGTAGCATAAAAAGTTGATGATACTCATTTACATTGGTAATGACCAACTATCATGTATCAATGTATCCCATATAGTTCTCATTACTTCTTGCATGAAATAATATATATCTTCATCACTTGTAGTTGTTGTTAGTATAGATCCAAAGTAGCAATTTCATACAAAGAAAAATTGGAGGTAGGATACTAGGGATGGACTTTTGGATATTGAATACCATGCTATATCAATTAAAGTGGAAAACTTTGACATGCTCTGACTGATGGATTTCTTCTCCATCGAGCATCATTTATTCTTGTTTGCTTGCCACCCTATTCTGGAAATCCAGGTTAATGTCATCTATTGGATATTTTTATCTTATGTAATGAAAGAATCAGCCAAGTTCATCATGTGATGAGGCAACTTGAACGTTCACATTTTTACCTAATGTTGTAACAACACTTGAGTTACTTCCACTAGCACCAACCATGCCACAACTATAACACATATCTTGGTTATAGTGATGTATAGCTAGGGAGGCATGAAGAGTGACTAAATATTCTGAGTATGCTGTAATATCATTACTCACCACAACCATTAAATTCATCATAGATGGATCCTTCAAAATTGTGTATATGGAACTCTTCGCATTGTTGTTGTTGTTGGTATTTACATTTTTCTGTCATGTGTCAAGTTCTCCTTCATTGCATATTGTATTTCTTGGAAAATCTTCAAACAACATGATGTTTGAGGCATGTGATCTCATCACTATGTTCAATTATATCACAATGTTTGAGGCGTGTATTTATTGGTTTAAATGTTAGCCCCTGTGATGGTAGGGATGTGCACCACGTCATAAATGCAAACTTAAAACCTTGATCCACTTGCATTAAGCTTTTCTTTCAATTTATGATTATGAAAGTTCAGTGAGACAATGATTTTTTTTTAAATATCAATATTCATTAGCCTCTTCAATCAATTTGATGGTTTTAGAAGTATGAAATTCCTAATGTTTATCTACTTTTAATATTGATATACATTAGCCTTTGTTTATATAGGCATCATAATTTTGCTGCACCATTGACCGCAGCACAAACCATATACCCTATAAAATAATGTATGGTTCAACTAAAACTAGTTGCTAGTCAAGGATTGAAAAGTAAATAGTGTGTCTTCACATTTAGAATATAATAAGAGGTCAAGAAGGAATTGTTTGAAGTCATGCCACTTAAATTATTGAATCTGAATCATAATAGAATGATTATAGTATTGAGAACTGAACAAACATACAAAGAATCGAGATCACCTTTTTATCAAGAGCACGCGATAACTCAGCAAGAGCTCTTATATCAGCTTCTCTTTCCTGAATTTGTGATAGAGTACAGGGTTGATGATACATGGCCTGCTGTGCTGCAACAGTAACTTGATTTACAGTAGCTTTAGCTTGCACAATGGCATCTAATGTGTCCCCCTGCCAGAAGTTCATTGTATATAATCACTCGCTAGCCTTCTAGAATGCTTCAGATTATAGAATATATACAGTGAAAAGGGGTAACACCTTGGCTTGTTTCATTAGTGTATTCATTTGATAACTAGTGGCAGAAGTAGGGGAGCTCCCGCCACCAATGCCAAAACTCTCATTAGGATTAAGTCTCATAGAACTTCCAGTCCGCCAATCCTTGGTACAATCGTCTAGTTTTAGATCCTTGAAACTATTGCTATGTCTGCTGAGACCAATATTCCTTCTCAATGCTTCAGGAATGTTTACAAAGGGATTCAGTGGCATGCAGTCAATATCCTGAAAAATAAGAAACAATAGATGTATGCCATTCAAGAGTCAGTGTTATCCCTATTGAGGATAAAGAATTATGTCTTCGAGAAGAGATTTTAAAAAACACTCTAAGCAGCCAGATAAGTATATGCATGAAAAAACCATTTAGCGTATTTCATATAAAATAATGCTCTGTATGTGACCACATGAGGCATTTAGGAAGGTCAATAGTCACATGTTTATGTGCTTGAGTCAATCAAATAGCTTGAGTCAAAATTAGTCAAATTGAAAAATGTTTTGGTGAAACTAGCATGCAGCCCAATACATAAAGAGAGAGGAAAGTGAGAAATGTGATAATGAGTGATTTAATGATGACGTTTTGCTAGATAATTCTCCTAAACAATATCAATTCATATAACTGTTATTAGCTACAGTAGTGAATAATGTAGCTAATAATTAAACTTCTCAGAAATTCATTGCTAATGATATGGTGCTGTAATGGTTGAGCAGCATACTGAGCCTATGAGGACAGTGAAGCGTATCTTTCCAACACAGTGCAAAAGGCATATCCATCCTCACACAAAAGTTCTAAAAAATAATATTCTCATTGAAAATAATATCAACCTTTGTGTGGAAGAGGTACAGATTGAACGGATATATCTTACAGAATTAAAAAAAAAACTATGACTGAACCAATAGGAGAAAAAGAAACTGGGAGGACAAAAAATTGACTTATAAAATGGAGAAAAATCATGCAGTCGAGGGGATTGAAAGAGAAAAAGATGAGGCCAATTGGTGGTATGGCCACAAAATGATGTTGAGCTCGAAGTTGATGGAATGTGGGCTGATAATCACTTGCAAACGAATGAACCACAGGTTACACCAGAGTTATAAATGTCCTATATGCTAGACAGTATATCATCAGCACAACCCAAGTCACAAGCATATGATGTCCCATGATGCTGATACAGCACGATAGCAAATTGACATCTTGATTTGAGACTTTTGAGTTGCAGGGAAAAGAACATTTTATCAGCAATAGCAAATAGTTGTGAATAATAAGGCAGGAATAGCAGTGTACTAATTCACCTACTACCAATTTCAAACATGTTCAATAAAAGGATGAAAAGCCTCAAACCAATCATTTTCAGAAGAAAAAAAGATTTCATCCATCAGTTCAAGCTATGTCGAAGCTGGAAAGTAGAAATTTATTTTGCAGTAACTAAGAAACATAATTTTAAAGTTTATATAGTCTGCAACTCAAGTCAATCAGCAGAAAAGAAAAGAAAGAGACAGCAATTTATCAAAACAAACTAGATAAATAATATTGATTAACCAATAGAAAATGCAGTGACGGATTACCATAACAAATTCAACGCCTAACTCAGGACGATCAAATTGAATCCTGCATCTACTCCGGTCAGCGGTCAAAACATTTCCATCATGAAGTTCTCGTGTTTTAGGGTGACAAGCAATGACCCGTTGACCTACCGATAAAGGGCGAGCTAAGTCTGGGGGAAGACCTTCTCTAAGACCAGCTCGAAGATCAGTATAGTGTGCCCTAACTAATTCTCTATACTCCTCAAGCTTCTCTCTTTCTTCCTTCAAAAATTGTTCAGAGAATCGCCGTGGTTTTCCAAGAGAACTGAAATTTGAATTAAACGGTTACAGACTGCAATCCAAATTACGAGAGTCAGTTTAAGACAAACCTTCGTATGACACCCCACTCCACACGAGTTAGTCTAGGTATGTGTCCTAACCTCACATGATTCAAATACTCCACAAACTCACTTTTGGCAAACCATGGATAATCAATGGCACTGTAAAACCACTCAAACATACACCATCTCCGCAGCATTTTAGATGACAGACAATGAGAAAGTTTTCCCTGAAATAAAATAAATAGAACATTATTTCTAGAAGTAATATTTTTTAAAAGAATATATTGACCAAGAGTATACAAGTACCTTAAGCTCAAAAGTGCTGCTGGTGGCATGAGAGAGTTTATCAGGATGATCGGCCACACCATTTGGTTTAAAATCCTTCCAGGCCAATGCTTTTACCAGGCTTATCTTGCGATGATTTCTATGTGTCTTAAGCAATTTACCTTGGTTTTCAGTGGCAGCATGAGCCACTGTTTCACTTAAGTGTATAGCTGTTCTTCCAGCATCAACCGGAGAAGAGTTCTCTGATGGTTTAACAAACTTGTCTTGCCTAACCACTGAAGCAACTTGACTTACTCGTTTACCCTTCACGATGAATCTTTTTCCTTCTTCAGCAGAAACCTAATGAACATGGTTATAACAGCATAAATACAAATCATACAATTTCAGCAAAAATATAGACAGGGGAGTGGAGGCATCTATGTAATCAACCTCAAATAGTCGTGACTAACATGGTAGTTTGATGATGAGAATGATAATGATATATAGGTGAGCAGATATCTAATTTACTTGGTACTGCATATATGTGTGATGCAGAAGGCACAATATATATATATATATATACACAACTTTGAAGATTTAGAAATAAAAAAAAAGTATTGAAAAATAAAAAGCTGAAGAAAGGCAAATTACCTCCATCCTCTGTGATTCACTTTTCTGAGGGTCATTGAAGAAGTCAAGACATGGAATCTGCAAATGGTAAATAAATAAGGAAAGAGAATAATACATTTTGTATCAAAAAGAAATTTAAACTATTATTAACTGAATAAATCAGATAAATATGAAAATACTTAAATGATGACAGATCTCATACTTTTGAAGCAAACATTTTTTGTTTTCTTTTCTCTGTCAAACCAATGCATTGTTGGGCTTGAAGATTCATGTCAGCAATAGCTTTTGCATCAGGCTGTGAGCTCTTTGCAGATTTAGAGCTTTTCCTGGAAGGCATGTCAGAACCAACACTTGTAGGATTCCGTCGCTCCCTTTTCCCTGAAACTTTAGCCTTATCTCTATGGTAATTTAAGGGTAACAATTCAGATATATTAGGCTTCTCATCCATATCCATATTTTTTTGTTCTTCTTTAACCTTGGCTGATGATTCTACACATAAAAAAGATAACACAAGAAACATAATGCTCCATCAGTAAAAATGAAACCCAAGAAAATGCACAAGAAGCAAATGGATATGAATCCTCTATAAATATATAGGTATACATACATTTGAATTAGATTAGACTAATTCAGTAAAGGTGAGAAGCAAGATTTCATGTGTGCAAAGCAGGAAGCTAAAAGGATGCCAATGAGTCATCATGTCTGATATTATACTTAGAGAGCACATAATATCTGAAATAAAAAATTGGTAGGAACTGAATGAGCAAGGACCAAAAGTTGTGGTAGTTCCATGTCAGCTCAGTGTGCACAATTACCTAAATGGCTCCTAATTCATGACACTGTGGATGACCCCATCCCAAATGGCATCCAATCCATCCAATATGGCAGTTTGGGGCATAATCTTTTACTAAGACCATTATTAATTTGTGCACATTGAAATTGTTCTACCCTACCATCGACAATTGCTTGGTCTAGTGGTAGGCAAGCTACATCTCCAGACTTCCACCAAAGGTTGGGGTTCAAATCTTTACAACAACACAATTGGGAGGATTTAACCTTGTCGCTCTTGCTTCAAATGGAGAATTTACATCTACTGTGGTTTGGGGACACATCGTGATCAAAGATTTTTAAAAAATGCCCTGCCCCTTTTTCGGTATTGCTGGGTTATGCATAAACTTCAGTAGGAGTAGATTCATCTAAATTGGACGCAAGTCTGTTAGTGGGCACCAACAAACAAAGGCTAACTTCCTTGGTAGTTCAATCCATGGAAAACTTCCCATCTACATACTCTGGCCTCCCTCTCATCACTCACAAGACCACCAAGATATCCAAATTGAGAGAAAGATGTGCTTATATCCTTCTTTTCCCATCCATACTTCCAGAGAGAATATGCCTAGTGGAATTATGGATTGCCAGGTCATTTGGAACAAGAGAAACAACCAGACTCCAGAAACAGTACTGGATAACTCAAATACTGGTCCATATCCCTAGAAGCACATTGCATTGTTATAAAAAGTACTGTACGTCCTTGATCCTTCTTGCTCTTGTATGTACTAATACCATATTCTTCAACAAAAGTGATAAACCAATGGATTCCATTACATTAAAAAACAATTATTGGAGTTACATGCAAACCCATAAAAGTAATTCAATTCACTCTATGGATAAATATTTTCAACTAATTTAAGCATAATTTTTTAAGTTGTCAAGGTGAACATGCAGTTTGTTAGAGAGAAAATGAAGGGGAAAGGCCAAAGTTTGGAAACTAACCAGCTTGAACAGCAGACGATGGTAGCAAAATGTTAACAGACAAATCTGCTAGTGTCTGCAAAGCATCCAGGGCAGTGTTCTCATCTGCCAACAAAAACCATATGGGTGAATGTCCATTACTAACTAGCATAGCATCAAATGATAAAAAAAAAGAAATTAAAGGAGGAAATAGGAAGCAACACAAATGTTGGAATGAGTACTATACCTAAAGTTAGCAACAGAAAGATTTTACTTGATGACTTTGTAGCATGTTAGCAACAGAAAGATTTTACTTGAAGACTTTGTAGCAAAAGATGTAAGCTTACGTGTTGATACTTCTAAATTTATAAATAAAAAAATTGAAAAAGGCATTTTCATCGAGTTAGTATTTATCATGTTGATTCCTGATGATTCCTGATGAGGCTTGGTTGTTGTTGTTGTTGATTCCTGATGATGCAATGTGGGTTTTAACTTATAACAAAATTTCATTTAAAACAAAAAAAAAAACGAACTCACATGCTTATGGGTCATGGGCACTAGATAAATATGTTAGTATGCATTGTCACATCATTATATTCAGACTACAGCCAAGTAATAGTGAATCAAGTATTGTGAAGGAGAGGGGGAGGAGGTGGTGGTAGCAGGAAGAGAAAAGTAAATGAGAGGTGGAGATAGAAAAGAAGAGGCAGAATTCTCCAGAAGAGTCGTTGTTATCATCCAGTGGCCCAGGATAGCAACAAATGGCTATATCCTCTGTCAGCATCATTTAAGGTCTGTTTACTTAGATGGAAGATCTGAGGAGAGGAGGGAAAGTGACACAAAAGATGTACAACATCATAGAGTTCTATCTATAATTTTGCAATCCTTCTCCCCCTCCCACCCCCTTACTTCTAGTCCAAGTAAATGGACAGTTAGAGAAGGCCATATGTACTCTCTGATTCAGATGCATCCAGAGGGAAAATGGAGGAACTCTCATAATATTGAGTTAAAACTATCACTCAACATGGCTCCAATCAAAAAGGCACACGTCTTAGGACAGGCATGAGCCAAGACTTTCATACATGGATGAGGCATGGTCAAGCAAACATTAAAGACATTCTTAGTTCAGGAAGGTAGATATGCATGTATAATGTATCATAATCATCAGCACCATTTCAATTCATCACAATAATGATATCATGTTTGTTCCAACAGTTTGGTATTGGCTAAATGAATCTTGTCCATTCAACGGGCTCTATGCAAGATTATATTACCAGTAATATTCAAATCAATTTAATCATATCAACATATAGCCTAATATTCACTTTATCAGCGAATGCATTAGTACAACAGCAATCAAAATATAAAGTAGAAACATACTGTTGCAATTTCTAGTATGTCAACCTATAAAACACGTATATTAATGTTAATTTAGAGAATGTTCAGACTCATGATCCCAACTAAGGAAATGGATAACTGTCTCTAACAATGATAGTATAGAAAGACAAGCAAGGGCAGTTTGACCGGAACCTCCAAAAAAGAGTTGTCGGCTTCTTTTCTTTGATGATCCACGAGTGGGTTTACTGTCTCTAATCTCCATGTCTTGTTCATTTTTTATTTTCTTGACACTCGATCCTTCCTCAGTACCACTGCATGCCTCCCTATCATCATCGATTTGAAAATTTTCCATGTCTAGGTTCCTTGGTCTTTTCCCTTGATGTTTCTTCAACCTTTTTGGAGCTCCAACAGTTCCTTCACCTTCATTGCCGTCTCTACTAAAATACAAATTCTCAGCTTCCCTACTACCTAAACTAGCTTCATGACATTCACTGTCCATTTGAACACTGACTAATTTGGACCTGTCTTTCTCCAATTCAGCACTCTATATTCATAAAGGAGAATGATTCAACATGAATAGAAAACCAAAGCAGCAAGATGGATAATACAAGCACAAGCACCAGCTACCTTTTGTTCATTACTTTTAATTGTAGAAGAATTTGAATGGTTGACCCTCCTTCCATGTGTCAGAGACACTTGTGGAGAGCCATAACCACCTCTTCGCAGAACCTCTGTCAAAGCTATAGCTGCAACATGAGCACCTTCATCATCAACAGAATCAACTTCTGCCACCGAAGAATGTTTACTTATATACGTTGGTCTTTCCTTGTCATCTTTGAGGTACAGATTTGAAACAGGAACACGAGGAGTCCTTTTTCCAACAGCTCGAGGCTGATTGCCAGAAAATAGATCTACAAATATTTCAAATCGTTTTAATTCATCTAATGAAAAAAAAAAGTCATAGGAATACTCCCATGCAAAAAGGAATCAGGTACACATGATGACTTGAAAAATCAAGCATAAGGTCAAAAACAAGAAAGTAAGCAAGTCCATCCGCCTATTTCCTATATCACAAGTGTGAGATTTTGTTTACAGAAGTTTCCTTAAGGGTACAATTTTCATTAAGCAGTCCGTGATAGAGGCATTTGTTTTTGGTGCAATAATCCATGGTCTCTATCCATAGGATATGATAAAGAAAACCTTGTTTGGTAGGTTCGGAAGGGTAATTTCTGAAATAACCATATTTCTACAGAAAACATCTAAGATTCTGAAACACCTATTAATGATAGTGGTCAGTGTAAGAAAAGAAAGACAGAGCAAAACTTTGGAAGGTCAAGTCAAATTAATTGTTGACTTACATTGTGCTTGACAAGTTTACATACTTGCAGCCCTCAACAGGTATAGTTTAGGAAGTGGAAGACATTTAATACTTTCATTTCAAAAGACATGTGCATCAAGACATACATACAAATTAGAAACATAAAAATATTCATCATATTATTGTCATTTTCTCATTATTCTTCATGTAATAGATATTATAATCAACAAATATTCATCAATGTTAATGCTTGCACATTTGGCACCACATTTTGACTCTCTAAGGTATTCTAGTCCTCTGGATGTAATTTCTCTCCCAAATTCCAAAGGTGATATCTGTGGAAGTATATTCTTCAACACTTTCCTTTTAAAAAAGAGAGAGGAGAAAGCAGATTTTCTCCCTCACAAACATAAGGTTTTTTTATACAGAAAATATAGAAGCATGAGATGATGAGATGAAAAAACTGCAGTTATTAGAATAGGACATTTAGATATAAAGTGTTTAATACACCAAAAAAATCTTCTCACTCAATGAGACCTACATTTATCAAGAACTTTTAGTGTTTTTTTTGTTGTTGGTTAGAAGGAAAGCCTTGGCGCAACGATAGAGTTGTTGCTGTGTGACCTTGTGGTCACAAGTTCGAGTCATGGAATCAACTTCTTGCAATACAGGATAAAATTGCGTACAATAAACCCAATGTGGTTCGATCTTTCCCAAGGACTCAGCATTGACGGGAGCTTCGTGCATCGGACTGTCCTTTGTTGTTGTTGTTGGTTAATGAAAATTGACCCAATTTATATGTTTGTTATAAAATAGGAGTAAAACAAAAATCTTAAAATGTAAGGATCTTTGCCAATGTAACTATGTTATCTATATGTTCAGATTTCTAGATTTCATTGACATTATTTTATAGCTTTCACTTAATGCAGTTATGGACAAACATATCTCCCTGATCCTACATTCAAGCTAAATTATTGGAGCAACACAATTGACATGATATTTGATTTGTCAGTCATAACATATTACGAGATTATGTGAAAATCCTAAAACATTACTTAATTACTCAGAAAAGTACAATCATACTTTTGCACTTATATATATGTGTGTGCGTGTGTGTATCTAAGTGAATAAGTCACAAAATGTGAAAATGAATACTCTTTCAGTAAACAGATAGGGATTTTAGAGATGACTAGAAGAAGCCAAATCCCTGGTTAGAAAAATTTTGGCAAATATTTTCTCACCCAACTATCTTTTTTGAGGAGAAAACAGCATACTGAAACTCCATTTCAATTAAATTGCTGATGTTTAATTGATGAAAAAAATACAGTGAGTTAATATAGAACTATTTCCGAAAGCATGAAATTTACCTCCAGAACGCTTCTTCTTCAACAAAGATAGGCATCCATATCTTGATGACACTGATTGATTTTGCAACCCATCAGGAGAGTACCCATCGGAACCTTTGGAGTTAAGTCGAAATTTCCCCCGACCACGCTTCTGAGGCTTTTGAGATGTTCTTGCTACATCATTTCTTTCTCGATCACTATTGCCTCCTTCCTGTTTATTGATGGTTATTGACTTTAGATCACAGAGGCCAACAAACTGAATGCATGGTAAAAGGAGCAGAGTTCAAGAACTGAGAAGTCATAATAAAAACTTTACAGACTCTAAAAAGATTGAGGCAGCCAAACAACAAAGAAAACACTATTTCAACTTCATGGTATACAAAAAAACAGGACAAGCAAAATATGAAAGCATATTTCATGAAGATCCAAAGAAAACAAGAAACAAAACTAGAGACAGAGGAGCTGTGATGAGCCAAATATATATGTATATATATATAGGTATATAACGTGTCTCGTAGCCTCCAAGCCACACTTTCCACTTTTTACAAATGAAAATAATAATAATAATAACAGGTGTTTCAAGAGAGAATAGTTAGGAGAGAAATATGACATAACATTCAATGTGAATATAATCCCTCTATATAAAATCACTTTCAAGACCTTTGTGTTGTCAAAGGTTAATGAAATTCAAGACTATGATTCAAAAGCAGTTATTCTTCTTATATAAGGGAAAAGTAGAAACCATCTATGCCTAGTCTGCTTGCAGCAAAAAGAGTTGCAATCTTATCATTTAAGAAAAAAATTGCCATTAAAGACAGCAAAATCAACGGTATTCTAGGAAGAACAATGATTCCAGGATTCAATCAGAAACATAATACTCTTAGACTTTGGTTAATTACAGCAACTGCTGATGGAAAAAAGAATGTTCAGTAGAGTTCTCTAATGATTTGTTGGTTTTGTTTGCAGTAAGATCCTTTGTTGACGACTAGTTAATTAGTTAAATGACTGATTTTATCAATCATTTCATTAAGAAATAGAATAAGCAAGGCATTTGATTCTAAATATGCTGTATCAGGTTGTCATGTTGAAAGATAATAGGATGCTATGTTACTCCTTCAGTCAGGTTCACAATTTCCAGTGAGTCTCACCTACAAAGTCAGTCTCTAATTACCAGTTAATTTAAAAGTACATGATAAAATCTTCAAGCTTACCAGATTGTTGTAGTGATCGATCATCATTGCAATCAATCCAGCTGCAGTCGCTGTTCCTTCTGGAAGGGATAAATATGCCTGATCATAATAAATGTTAAAGATTCACCAACATAACCATGCAATACACTTTCTCTATGCATAATCATAAAAATATAATAGAGAAAATGAATATCAAAAGTATCAGTTGCATTTCAGAAAAAAAAAAAGAAAAAAGAAAGAAAGAACCAATTCCAACTAAAGCCATTGATTGTTAATTATTAAAAAGAACTTTTCTAAAAAAAAATGGCTGTCAATAGCCTACATTCTCCTGCAAAAATTGAAGAGGAGAGGGATGGAAGCATCTTGTGCATTGAGTTTTCAATAAGAACAATAGTGATAAATCGTGTTACAAGTTCTAACCAACCTGAAAAGTTGTGGAATTTAGTTTCGGCTTCATTCTCAAGTCAATTTCAACTAGTTTTATTACTAAATTTTAAATCTGAGATGAATGATGTTATGTTTTTTGTTTTCACAGTCATTGCAGAAAACTAAAAAGTCAGTGTGTAAAAGGACATTAAAAGCATGGGCAGCTTAGACAAACAAATACAACAGCGGGATTCAACGTACATAATCTAGCTTTGTGCAACCATACAACATGATCTTTATTTTCTAAGATGAAAAGAAATCCACTAGTCAGATTCTGGTAAAAGATAAAAATATTTTTCTAATTGTTCCTTAAAAAGTTCAGTAGATGTGAAGTCAAAATGAATCCAAATTTTCTCATCTACCTTAGATCAATAAATAGAAACTTGTTATCTTGTGTAACACCAAATTTCTTGTTTATACGGATGTGAAGGAAATAATAACAATGAGGCTATAGTCATATAAGATACTATGATAGTTCTCTTCAGGAATGATGCCTTAAATCAAGAAAATCAATTCTATGGATGATTAGAAAAAACGATTCCAACAGGCTAAAGCTGCCAGAACATATTGTGAGTTCTTAAAGGATATTTATAGTGGCGGCAGAAGCCTCACAACAAGAAATTCAACATGCAAAGTTAGAAAATATAAAATGGAAATGGGAATTAACTTTAAGGACCAAACCAATGGCAGTCTACTGAACAACATGAGACCTAAATTGAAATGATTGTCCATGTTTGGTAGACAATAAATTTATGACAATTAATAGTACAATACGAGACAGACAGATTGCCCGTCTAAACAATTTAAATGCAGAATATTATTATAGAAGTGCAAATGCATGATGGATTTTCACTTTTAGAAAGAGGAAATCAAGAAGTAATACTTTGTTCATGTGGTAAAGAGCTTCTGACATATCTGATGTTCTGTTGCGTAAGGTACCAGCAACCTGGAAATCAAATATGAGACATGTTACATCCAAGAGATCATAAAACATTCAAAGGATACCACAACTCAGATGATCACAGTTGCACGATATTACGATTCTTCTACTGTTTCAGAGAGGGAAAAGTGCATACCTTTTTCCAATCTTTCCCATACTTACGGTAATTTTCATAGAAATGTTCAAGTTCATCCTTGCTCCACCGAGAACCTAGCATGTCAGACTTCCTTTTCTGCATTTTCAAGATGCCACATGATAGCTTTAATAACTGACAAACTGCCAAACTATATTAAATTGCAAACAGAGTTGCCAAAACAAAATACAACATTTATGAAGTATTTAGTAAAATTTCATTTTCCACAACATTCTTATTTGCAAAATGCAATTGCTGTTATTTTTCTAGAATTAATAGAATATCTCTCAAATACTTAGTAACCTTCTTCATTTCTCATAAAATTCATAGTTGTAGCTCGCTGATGCCTTTGCTATAATGCACAACCTATATCTAACAGTGAAGTGGGATCCATAAAAAATTGTTTAGTTTTGGTTCCTCAATAACATGGGAAATTCTTAACTCAGGTTTCTTGCTAGACATGGGTGGTTGATGGTAGGTTAGGTGCCTCTTGTGAATAGCTAGAAGAAACTAAGGGCTATACAATATTCACTAGGAAGGATTATATAAAAATTTCATCTGCAAACATAATTAATTTTCCCATCACAACCAACTTTAAGTAATGAGGGGATAATTGAGGGAGGTGGTGAAATGCAACACTTCCTCATCTGCTCTGATTGCAAAATGTGCCCATTCCATTTGCCTCAACTCAGTTTGGCTAATGCCATTAATTTCCATTCTATTGCTATAATTTCAACTATTAAGAAGTACAAATTTTTGATCTTAGATTTATATATTCCCGGACCATGGAAGTTAACAGTTGCCTTTCATGTATCGAAGAGAAAATGAAAGAAATATTTGCTCAACTTGATATGACCTGAGTGAAACAAGAGAATATTCAGATAATGCTAGAAGAGATTTTTATTGAATCAAATAGGGGAGGCAATCAAAGCAGCTATTGTAAATAATTGTCTTGTTCACTAGGAGTTGCTCCACTTCTCTGTGTTGACCTCATTCAGTCTCATCTCTGATTGTACTGGATATTTTCTGTGAGACGTGCTAAGCACACTTTATTTTCAGCATTGAAACTTTCATGTTTTATATGCTTATGACCACTTGGACATTTATTTTTGATGTGAAATCTTATTTCATTTATGCTTGTGTGGTGAAATTTATGGTTGTGTGTCACTTGTTGATAATTTTGATATTATTTCTTTGATCATGTTATATATGATGTTTTATATACTTGTGATCATGCTATGATTTTGTTATTTATGTGAGTTTTTATTCATGTTAGCATGATATCGCTTTGGTCATTTTGTTGTTTGTCAAATGGGGAGAAAGATAGGGACTATGTTAGACTTATTTATCATGATTTGTTATCTTATCATATCCTATACACATTTCTGTTTTTTTTCTATCATTTCAACTATTAAGAAGTTTAAACTATTTGGTCTCGGATCCAAGAAACATGAATGCATCCTCAATATATCAAAATTGAGTTTTACAACTCGTGCATGCAATCCAGTGTCCTGTGGTCATTTCTCACTCAAAAAGATACAACTATCAGGAGCCATCTTATGATGCAAGAAGGGAAAATATAGGAAAGTATTCCAAGAGATACATTTTAAGATATATGAAATCCAGGAGAGTGCCTCAAAGAGAATGAACTGATCTTGCTCTTATCATGGAGAAGAAGTAATTTTGAAATCCCTCAAGATATGATCCTTGAGGCAGTGATGAATTTGACACATGCAAGTAAAAATAAGTACCATGTAACTAAAATTACGGGATAAAAGATGTTTTCCAGTGACTTTGCAAATGAACAAAATCTTCAATGCCATGATATTAGGCTATTCATATTGATTCACATTCTGTTTCTATAACTTGCTCCACTTTTTCTATTAAATTTGTAAAAGCATTTGAAAGTGACATTTTGAGGATAGTGATTTGATCAGATAGTATGGCAAACCATCTAACTGATGAAGCAGATCTGTTGAACCAAACAATGAGTTGCGGAACAAGGAAAGGAGAGAACTTACTCGTTGCCGGCTTTAATTTGGATGTGTCTCATCCTTCTCAGGCCACTCTTCGAAATCCTTAGCAAAGTGCCTGTTCACATTTCTCAATTTTCTGGTTGAAGCCATTGAAATTTCTTCTCTGTTGCCCCTGAACATCATCAGTAGAGACTTAAATAAGGTTCATCCAGCATGCCTTACATTAACAAGGTAAATGTTATGTAAGTGATTCAAGAGTAGACAAATTTCCATTTGACCAGGGCATTCTAAACTGAAAACAGCTTCAAATTAAACTAGGCTTTGACTAAAGAAAACTAATGCATAACGATGTGAATAATTGGAGGAGTAAATCATCTTGCCAATAAGGCACAAATCAAATACCTTATATTGAGGAGGTAAAAACCACGGAAAAAAACAATTCAATATACATATAAAATAAATAAAACCAAATCCGGTGATACAAAACTGATTAAAGAGAAGAAAAAAAGAATACACATATCACAACCGATAAGATAAATATGAATAACATAGAGAAGAGAACGACATGAAGCTAAGAGTCCAGAGCCTCCAAATAGTATGCTACCGACAATATATAGTACCAAAAGCAAACAAAAATACCAGGAATGACACGCGAACAGCTCGGGAATAGAAACAAAAACGAAACTTCGCCACACTGATCTATCAGAAAAACAATTCCGAGAGCAATTCAAATAGTCTAAAGATAAAGCTAAAAAAAAGGAGAGAAAATAAAATCTTTTTCAAAGGGAAACAAAAATTTGGGGCACTGGTAGCGGGCAAGAACATCGAAGGAAGTTTGGGGAAAAGAACAGGAGGCGAATACGGTATCAATTAAGACCTCAGCGACGTGATCCGAAGTGAGAGCATACGAAATATGAAATCCACAAGGGATCTTCACTTACACTTCCGAATTCTGCGACGACAACCACGAGATCGAGACGCGGCCAAATTCGAGCAAACCTTTGGGCACACCCAGAGAGATAGGGGCGAGGGAAGCAGCGAGAAGCTCGCGAGGGCTCGTAGGGCGAACGGAACGCCTTCTCCAGCGGCCGGGCGGATCAGGCGACGGCGAGCGGCGATGCGCGAGGCGAGCAGCGGCTCCTTTCCGCTCTCCTCCGCTTTGCTTCTCTTCGATGGAATCGGCGGGTGCGAGAGCGAGACGGGGAGGGAAGGGGGAAAGGAAAAAAGGGAAAATAAAATAAAATAAAATAAAATATCGTATGGACGGTGATGGGGAGCTTTAAGATTCGTGCAGGTGCGTGATTATTTCAAAAGATCTGCTGCTGTTGCTTCTGCCACTTGCAACTGGTTCAAACAATCGAGAAATATTTTCGTACCACCGACTCGCACCCACTGATCCACCTTTCTCTCTTTGGCTAATGCAGTAACGCCACATGGCCCGCTCATCCAATGGTGGCAGCCGGTAGGCGGGTTACCGCGAGGCATGAGTCCGCGACGAAATTAAAGAAAAGCGGTAACGATTTTGAATGGTAAACTGGCGTGGTCAGTTTAGTCGTTTCGGCGAAGGCACGCGACGCGAGACTGTTGACCTCTCGCAACGGAGCCTCCCCGACGAGCACTGCTGCTCGTATTGGGTCAGGTCGCAGTTTGTCCGGTTCGTTTGACACCTCTAGCTTGGCACAACCCAAATTGATCCGGAGTGGGATCGGCCCGATGCGGCTCGTCATAAGGCATCGTGGGCTTGATTGGGCACTCTTCATCACTAGCGATCAATTGTGGCAAAAGACGAAACGCTCGTCCCCAGCGCCCCCGTCAGTCCGTCCCAGGACCAACACGGAGGAGGTAAATCACGGGGGCTTCGTCACTAGCGATCAAGAATTATCTTTAGGTAAAAATTAAAATATATATATATATTTTTATTAGAATAGTCAAAAAAGTATCTCCTTGTCATTAATCATACGTTTCACCCCTTTTTATTATCCGAATTACCCCTCTTTTCCCTTGGACAGTTTGAATGTTAAGAAGTTATAAATCTTTATGATAATTATGATTCATAACTACTGCCGCATATACACAAAGTGAGATTCCATTCAATCTAAGTTAACACCAACATATTATAATAATAATTAATTGTAGTTGTTGTAACATATACACAAGATAATTATTATAATACGTGTATATATATATATATATATATATATGAAATTCTATTCAAAACTCAAGTATTGATCCATGTATATGGTAGCAGTTATGATTCTTCATTATTATAAAATGTGCATAAGTATTGATTAATAACATGGTGTAGTAATTATAAATTATAACTCATATGTAAACATATGCATAAGTAATTCAGTTTTTAGATATTTGGACAGTAATTTAGATATTTATTTTTTACTGGACTCCTTGATAGATGAGCCACCGATGAATTGGATGGCTAGCTGACCAAGCTACCATGTGCTAACAAATGGAAAGAAGAATCTCGAAAGAACTTCGTCGACCCTGGAGAGAAAAGGAGAATCAAAAGGTTAGAAGGAAGGGCGGAAGGATACCCGGCACAATCACTCCGACGCTTAAGTCAATGATCGAAAAGGAAAGAGTCGACAGACAATGAAACAGTAAGGGGGTGTTCGTACTATTAGAACATCTTAACCGTACTTGTTGGATCGTTAGAGACGAGAGAGAGGGGGGGAGTGAATCTCGTTCGAAAATCTTTTCTTTTTCGTTCGTAATTCAAAGTAGCAGCGGAAATTAAA
>JBBUKS010263782.1:0-21567 GCA_038050645.1 Hedychium gardnerianum
GGATTCAAAGTTGAGGAGGAGTGTGACTACCAAATGGAAGGGTGACTTTGACGGTGGAATAACTTATACACTTGACACACGTCACTTGGTAACCTCTCTAACTTTATCTTCTTTCCACCTCCTCCATAATATATTTTGGTTTTCATTGGGAAAATGAAAGATTTAAGTTTGGGGGGATGTTTATATGTTGGGTTGTAGGTTAGTTTTTGTCACATTTCTTTTTGCATAATAAAATTTTCTAGTTACATCATTTTCATATTATAGCATAGCTTGTTTTCTTGCAAAAATTCTAGCACACTTGTATCTAGACTTTCATATGTTGTGAGGTATGTGCTAGTATGCTTAATGATCTAATTTTTCTTATCCATAGTAGCATGAAGTGAGCTATGTTTTTCTTGAATAGTTTAAGAATTTGCCTAGTTTTAGGATCTCTTTATGCTATGCTTAACTTTGATAGTAGCTACATCTTAAAAATAGTCATGATTCATAGAACTGGACTAGTACTTGTGTTTCTAAGGTGATTTTCAACTTTATTTTGGTTACTGGAGAAACTTAGATCACGTCAACTCATTAAAAAAAATCAAATTTCCCTTCTACTTATTCTAGTGCTACATAACGCTACATTTGGTAAGCGCAAAAAAAATGATTGGATAAGGGAATAAAAAAAATAGTTGTCGTGATTGGAAACCAATAAATTACCCCTTTGTGATCGAGTTAGGTTATTGGGGAAATAACTATTATGTTTCTCTTAATCCGAGCTATCCTTTGAGACCTTGTGTAGTTTAAAAAAATGAACCATGCGTGTGGAAGGTAAGTGTCTATTGCCAGAAGCACAAGGAACACGATTAGATGACGAATTGACTAAGCTTGGAGTTGAAACTTAAATTTTTAAGTCACTCATTGCACTGAGCATGGAGAACTTTAACTTAGGCCATTTTCAAACTTTATATCATGCTCACCAATGAAACTCGAGGATAGGACAAACATGACTCACTAGGGATTATGATGCATCTTATTTCCACATGAATCTAAATTTCATATTTTTGCTTGAGGATAAGCAAATGTTTAAGTTTAGAGTGTGATGTGCATATATGCTATGCATTGTTTGACACACATCTACATTATCGCACCCTATTTTATCATATCGTCATGCTTTCACCCTATGTTATTCGAAGATCTTCTCTTTGCGTGTTTTTGACAAGACACGATTTGGAGCGAAAATAGGGCAAAAACAAACATTGGGCAACTTTGGAGGAAAATCACCAAACATGGTTGTGCCCCTTGGCACAACCGTGTTCTTCAAAGCTGACATGGTCATGTCTTCAAAAGACACAGTCGTGTCTCCCAAGAGCCATCCAAAGTCGTGCCCAACATAACTCATGCTAGGGTCGTGCCAGGAGGCCACGACCGTGTCTCTACCCCAACAAAACTCATGTTAGGGTCGTGCTAGGAGGGCATATTAATACTTCAAAGGAAGAGCAGAGTCGTCTTCACATCAGGGTTATGCTCAGAGGCATGACCGTGTACTAGGGTCAGGGCTTTACATGGCCCGATTGTATCTAAGAGGCACCGTCGTGCCTTAGAATCCATCCTTTACATGCCCTGGCCGTGTCTCTGAGACACGGCCATGCGGCCGAAAAAGAAAGGGTCATGCCCCCGCCTATAAAAAGGGGATTTTCATCTCTTTTGAGATATCTTGGGTTTTGGGGTTTAGCCCCTCTCCTTGGGGAAGGGTTCTACCCTTAGGGGCAAACCCTAGAGCTCTTCATCCTTGACAACCCATCCACCTCCGGAGAATGGAAATATCCCGAAGACACCGGCATCTCCTCGATAAGCATTTCTTCTCCCTCTATTCTAAGATTTGGGATTGTAACTATGCTTTATTTTGTGTCTTTGGATTGTATGTCCTTCTTCATGGAGTAATCTCCCTATTATAGGATGTAGGAAGTAATTATGATATGATGTTGATGTATGAACTATGTATATGTCATTTTCTTATTTCTATTAGATGCTTACGTCTTGTGTTATGTGTGTTGTACATGTTTGACAAAATGTGTATGTGAATAATGCATGTAGATGTGAAGGATTTGTTCCTATTCTAAGATTGCCTCTAGGCTGAATAACCAGGGGATCCTTAGTGACAGAGGATATCCATTAAACCGGACTTATTATACCCTTAATGACAAAGGGTATCGATTATTAACCACTTCCTGGGATAATGAACTTAAAATAGGGACTAATCCTTTGCTAGGATAGCTAACTAGAGATTAATGGGTTTACACTAATTTAATATTAGGAAGTGACTTGTGTAATATAGCGATTGTATGACTGGGGGGGGCCTCGAGTATCCCTTTAATTGGACATTCTATGTTACCTCTTCTACTTAGTAATATTGAATGAGAATGGTATAAACACTCTAGTGTAGCTTTTAATCCTCGTTAGGAAGTAGCTGAAATAGCTCTAGCAATTGTATGACCGGGGGGCCCTTAGTGATAGAGGGTATCCCTTTAACCGGACTTTCTAGAGTTACTTCTTTACTTAATGACGTTAGAATTATTATAGCTCACAGGTAATTTGGTTAGAATCCCTACAAGATCATAAAAATGGACGGTAAGGAAGTGAATATGCATTAGGGACATTAACTAGTATCATAATGAAATCGAAATCCAAGAATTTGTGTCCCTAAGCTCACCCCCTCCTCTCAAGACTCTCTCTCTCTCTTTCTCTCAACCTTCTATCAATTGCCTCTCTCTCTCTCTCTTTATCTCTAAATCTCTAGTTCTCAAGTACTCAACCAAACTTTAATTGTCTAGATAACTTACTTTGTCAAATCACTTATGCATAATCAACAGCCCCTGTTGATCGATATTTTTATTACTGACGACATAACCGTACACTTGCAGTGATGTAACAGCACAAGAGCAAGTCTAGGAGACAAGGGAAGACAAACTAGATGAGAAAGGTAATAGTACAAGAGCAAGGAACTTACGGCAAGAAGGAAATCGGAACTCTTAGAGATGAAGACGATGCAAGCGGCAGACTTAGAAGCAAAGATCACACAATGAGAACAAGAGTAACCTCTTGTCAACCTAATATACCTGCTCCTGCTAGACACTGGCTGTCGGATGCCTACCATCGCAAGGGCGAGATAGATTTTTAATTGTTAGATCAGGCACTAGGGTAAAGTCAAATCTTCATAATCAATGCGATCTCAGCGACACTTCATTTTCTTTGCAGATGGTCACATCTCACTAATATGACACAACCTCAGAAGCAAGCCGAATCACCTAGACTCCATGATCAAGGGCGATTGCGCATGGCATCCATTTAATAGGCATGGTCATGTTTAAAAGTGTCAATCTCGCATTTAAAGTGCAATCGTGCTATGGTCATGCTTAAAGGATAAGCACGTGGATGACACAATTGGGCCTGATTGACCACATGATAGTCCAGTCAATCAAACTTTTGCCTCCTTCGACTAGACTTGAAGGGGAGACAGGTGATACGTGAGGTAATCAGGGGCTGTCACATGGAGTCGGGGAGGTCAATAATCCTGTTGAGATGGAATACCCCTAGCTTCAAGAGCCCCGGCTCCCGGTGGCCCCTGGCTTTCCATGCAGCCCCAACTCCTAGCGGTCCCAGCTATAAAGAGCCCTGGCACTCCATAGTTCCCCAGCTCATATTGCTTTCCCCGCATAATCTAGAACGGATAGCCATTGCTCATAGAAGACACGGACAATGCAACCGTTATTCTACGGAGAATGTGGGAAACACATCCATTTACTTCGAGTAAATGGGATAACATGGGTGAAAATCTCAGAGCACATGGAGAACGTCGATAGGCAAGCATGACTTTATAATAGCTCGTTTGCCCCTGCAAGCACAAATATGTGCACATAAGCATCCACTAACTCTAATTACTGTTCATCCTCTTCCTTACTCCACCAGACACTAACTTGAGCGTCGGAGTGACTACACTGAGAGGCCCATCAGCCATCATTCTAATCCCTTTCTTCTAGTCCTCTATCAGGTAGGCGTAGTAGGATCTCTCTCTCTCTCTACAAATTCTTCTTGTTGCTAAACGATCGACGATCACGTCAACATCAACGCCAACCCACTGATGGTTCATTCGTCGGCGTTCCCAGGTAGGATCAGGGTGATTAGTCAAGTTGAATGGTTAACGTAAAAGGTAAACGAACCCAAATCAGTGATCAAACAAGATAGGCCCTAGCGAGTAAAGTCAATCAATTGTGCTAGTTAGGTTAATTGGTTCAGTTGAGCTAATCAAGCGAGAAGTTAGTTGATGTGTGTAAATTATGCATGTTTCTATGCATTATTTAGCATACACTTTGCAGTATTTCATGAGCATATTTTCCATTCACACACCCTTTATCTATGTGTTTTCATTACTTTCACTCTTTTGGTTCAAAGAACTACTCTTTGCTTGTTTTCATTGATAGGACGTGAATTCGGAGCTAAAACACAACAAAGTCGCATTTCTGGACATCAACACGATGGGACCGTGCCTCTCCCCACTCCATTGCCATGCTCTTTTCCCGAGGGCTTCTTAAAAGTCTCTTAAACAGAGTTTTTCGGGATTGAAACTAGGTCATTACATTCTATTTTTGTATCAAATCGTAGATCTTCGAAAGATCTTCGATTTGTGTGGTGGTACGCCTCATAGGTCATCCCGGATTAGAAGTTATAGACGTTTTAAAATTAATCTATAGTGAGACACGACCGTGCCTAAAAGACACCGCTGTCGTGCCTAAAAGACACGACTGTCGTGCCTAAAAGACATGACTGCCTTGCTTAAAAGACACGGTCGTGCCTCAGCCTCATTGGTTGGCTGAAGCCAACACGGCGGGGTTGTGCCAAAAGGCAAGACCATGTCTATTTTCCCATACCCAACATGCCCCGGTCGTGCCTTTTAGCCATGTCCATGTCGTGTTTTTTTAGCCTACAGACTAAACTTTGAATGGCCATAACTTTCGGCTCGGTTTGATCCCTAGTGAATCATTCTATTCCTATCATGTAGTTTCATTGATGAGCATGATGACCAAATCATTTGAGTGTGGCCTAAGTCGAAGTTCTCCGTGCTCAATGCGATAAGTGGCTCAACTTTTTCAAGTGTCAATCTCCAAGCCTAGTTAATTCGTCATCTAACCATGTTCCTTATGCTTTCGGCGATAGACACTTACATGTCACTCACAAAGTTTATCCCTCTTAAACTACACAAGGTCTCAAAGGAATACTCGGTATCAAGAGAAACATACCCCAGTAACCTAACTCGGTCTCAAAGGGGCAACATGTTAGTTTCCACTCATGACAACTATTTTTTTCTATCCCTTATTCTCCTTTTTTTTTGTATGCATATTTTCTTATTCAACTCAATTTTCTTTTTCGGGATACATATTTTTCCAAATGAGTTGACATGAATCAAGGTTATCGAGTAACCAAAATGTAATAGAGAAGTCACAAAGGAAAATAAGCATACTAGTCCGATTTTATAAATCATAATTATTTTTGGAAGTATCTACCATCAAAATCAAGCATAGTGTGAAGAGATCCTTAAACTAGGCCAACACATAAATTCTTCCAATAAACATATTGTTCACTTCATGCTACCTAAGGATAGGAGAAGATAGATCATTAAACATACTAGTATGCTTTATCACAACAACATAAATATCTAGAACAAGCGTGCGAGTATCTTGCTATGAGGAACAAACATAAATGACATGATGATGATGTAACCAGCAAATTTTTTATTATGCAAAACAAAATCTAATCTAGCAACAAACACCCCCCGCAGACTTAAATTTTTCATTCTCCTCAATGAATGCAAAATGTAATAAGGGGTAAGTGTGAAAGAGAGAATTTAGAGAGATTACCTAGTGATACGTGATAATTATGTGAATCTTCCCACAGCTTGTGTTACTCTTCCATTTAGATGTATTTCTTTTTAATGGTGGAGAGAGTGAACATCTATTCTCAAAAATCGTTAGCAGAATACCCTGCAAAAGAGCTAGCACAAGAAGACAATATATATGGTACACATGTGGATGGGTAGGTGGGGCTTAGGAGATGGATTTAATATAAATCTTGGAATAAGGGTCACCATCCCTAAAGATTATACAACAATTCAATTTTACTTCTCCATCCTCAAGCTACCTCTAGCTCTTTTAAGTATAAACAAATCAAAATCAAGGGTTCTTCAGGATATGGTGGAAATTAAACCTCAAATGATAATAGTCCTCAAAATAAGATAGTTGAAAGTCACAATAAAATCAATCTAAAGTCATAGGATAATCATTGTTAAACAACTCTAGAATAATCCGACTTTCGTTACAACAAATTTCATGGATAATGTTAACTTCCACCAAATTCCAACAATTTCAAGGTAAGCCTAAGTTAAGTATGATATGTCATACTCACCAATTCAATCATCCTACTTGACTTATCAATGATACACTACCATCCCTAAGTCTAGGACTAGTCAAATCATGTCTTTCGAAATATCGAATATTGACAATCTCATCATCATAAGAATAGCATGACATGTCCTATAAGTAATGCTCAAATAGCAAGCATACCAAAGGGGGTTAAGAGTTGTTACCCTTGTTGTGTGCTTCTCTTCAATGATGTTATTGGGTCCAAGACGGGGTCCATACAAAATGAATTTAGTTTTATATCGTAGATCTTCAAATTATCTTCGATTTGAATGGTTGTACGCCCCGTGCTTCATCTCGGATTGAAAGTTGGAATCGTTTGAAGCAGAGATAGTATCCAAATAAGGGGACACGACCACTGATTGTGAGACACTGTCGTGTCTCTTGGCTCACATGGTCGTGTCTATGAGACACGGACTTAGCTTGAGGAGAAGGCACGAGTGTGCCTGGATGACACGGCCTGCCTTGAAGGATGGAGCACGATCGTGTTTGTGAGACACGACCTTGGCCTGACTTCTTTTTGTGTGGGTGACATGGTCATGTCAACTAGACACGACCTTAGCTTGAATGTAAGGCACGACCATGTCTAATGAGACACGACCATGTGTCAACTATAGTGAAGGACACACGACTATTTTCTTTTTTTCAAGGCATGACTTGTCTTCAATTTTTCTCCCAAAAATTCTTCCACGCTCGTGACATCATGGCTAGCTAGTGGATGTTATTGAACCTGAAATGAAACAAACAAAAGAGTTAAAGCTATGGAATAAAATGAATACATAAATAGAAACCTAAGTGAAAACAAAGAACTTGGGTTGCCTCCCAAGAAGCGCTTGTTTTAGGTCATTTGCTCGACCCCTTATTTGGTTCATCGAAATCTTGCCCTTTGAGGGGTAAGATATTTCAAAACCAAGGGCTCTGAGTCTCTCAACAAGTATGTTCTCTTTCAAAGGTTCATCCTGAGTTCGTTCATGTGATTTTCATGCAACATACTATTGGGGTTACAAGATTGCAAACAAAGTCCCATATTGAAAATACATGGAAAAGATCATGGGCTTATAAGGGAAAGATCTCTTCATTGGGAGGCCTTTTGGGTAGATCCACTACAAGAAATCTTATATTTGGCGACGCATTTTCGCGTCGTCAAATGTTAGGAAAACACGTCGCCGAACATTTGGCGACGCAAGAACGCGTCGCCGAGACGCGTCGCAGATACCCCGTAGGCAAATGTCAATTTGATCTTTAGCGACGCATTATGTATAACATCGCCAATGGTGGTCATTTCGCGACGCGTTTTATACACGTCGCCAATGGTGGTCATTTCGCGACGCATTTTATACACGTCGCCAATGGTGGTCATTTCACGACGTGTGAAAGATTGAGGCATGACACATCTCATAGTGCTCACTTTGCATCCTCATCTCAGTATTCGAACAAGAAGAAGAGAAAGGATAAAAGTAAGAGTAAGAATAAATAACTTACAGTAACAGGGGCTTCAGGGCATAAGGTGCAAAAGTAACAAGATCCGGACCCAACTTGTTACTTTGTAAAAGAAAGGTCATCTAAAGAAGGATTGTCCCAGATACTTCAACTAGCGTGTCAAGAAAGGTATACTTCTCAATTTTGTCAGTTCAGAAGTCAACCTAACTACTATACCTAATAACACTTGGTGGATAGATACTGATGAAACTACTCATATAAGTGTAACTATGTAGGGTTGTCTCAGGAGCTGAATACCAATTGATGTTGAAAGATTCATTTATATTGGAACTAGCAAGAAGGCAAAAGTAGAGGCGATAGGTGTCTTTAGAGTTTGTTTAGGAAACAATGTATTTTTGAATTTGAAAAATACATTTGTAGTATCGTCATTTAGACGGAACTTAATTTCTATTTCAGATTTAGACAAATCTGGATACACTTGTTTATTTGGAAATGAAAAGTTCAGTATTTTTCAAAATTCTATTTTGTGTGGTACTAGTTGCTTAATTCACAAACTATATAGATTAACACTGAAACTCATATGGATAATATTATGATACATAGTATAGGTGTGAAGCGTGGTGTGACAAATGAGAATTCATCTATGTTGTAGCATAGGCGTTTAGGGCATATATCTAAACAACGCCTAGAAAGATTAATGTCATTAGGAATTCTCGATTCCCTTGATATGTTTAGGGCTGTAAATGAACCAAACGTTCATGAACAAGCTTGGTGTTCGACTTGGTAAGAGCTTGTTTATGTTCGTTCAATACACACCAAATCAATTAAATGAACAAGCTCAAACTACTCGTTAAACTAAACAAACAATTTTGAACACATATGTTCAGCTCGTTAATGTTCGTGAACAATATTCATGAACAATGTTCGTGAACATCGTTTGTAAATAATGTTCATGAACAACATTCGTAAACAACATTCGTGAACAATGTTCGTAAACAACATTTATGAACAATATTTGTGAACCATATTCATCAATAAAACTCTTATCAGCATGCTAAATAAACAAAGAAAGTTTCAAAATAAACAAAAAAAAATATTACCAACCTTAATAACCAATCAAACAAGTTTCAAATATAAAAGTTTCAAATAATCAAACAAACTTGAATTTAGAGTTCGATAATATTTAAATGAACCAAGTTTAAGCGAAGCTTGAACCAAGCTCAAGCTGCCCCGGGACAATAGTGCAATGATTAAACCCTCCAATGGATAACCAAGGGATCTATGGTTTGAATCTCAACTGCGGCGTATTACAGGAAATTTTTTCTCCAGTGAGAAGCGGGCCTAAGAATGTTGGTCATTTGGATGAGCCTCCATTAGTGTTTTTCGATTTACTCTAGTGACCGGTGGAAAACTTTCGTGGGGCCGGATCGATCACTCCAGAACCGACGTTACTCGACTTGGTTAATCATTGAACCAAGCTCAAGCTTATAAAAAAGAAACCAAACCAAACTTGAATAATCATTTCAAAAACTTGATTTATTTTAGGCTCGACTTGGTTACTTGATCAAACAAGCTTGAGCAACATAAAGTTTAGCTCGACTCGACTTGTTTACGGCTCTACTCGCCCCAGAGGTCAGGTGGACTAGACTTCCCAAGCTTCATAGGGTCAAGTTTGATCGATTTACTTTAAGTTGACTCAGTTCAACATGACTTTTGACCTCCTCGATCTACGTGATCCGATCTTCACTACATCACATATTTTCAAAAACATAATTCTTATCCCGAGTAATTGTACATCTTTCAATATATAATTAAAGAATTTAAAATTCGAATCTTAACTGACGTATTATAGAAAATTTTCTCATTAATTAAAAACAGGATAAAGATTACTGATTATTTAAATAAATCTCTATTAGTATTTTTCGATTTATTTTGATGATCAATGAAAAAAATTTATTAAAAAAATAATTATCTCTAGAATTAGTTAGTTCGAAACATGAATATCTAGATTTTTAAAAAAAAATCCCTTAACAAAAGCATAATTCCTTAACACTCGACAAAATCGTATAAAATCCCTTTCGATTATCAAATTATACGAAGAAAGCAACCTTTTAACTTTTGAATACATTGCTCACCATCCCATTAATAATCACAATCATAGTTCAGTTTCACATACTGTACTTCAGCATTAACTACAGCATGGTGTTGCGGTCGTATAGTAAATAGCTGAGTTTATTGGCAGAAATTGATACGTTTTCAAGGACAACGCAAAAGACCACCATGTGAAACATTTCTTTCTCCCAGGGAGAGAGCAACACGTGGAAGATACTTTCACTATGTTACGAATTAGTTCATTCAATGATCTAACGCAGTACAGACAGGTGATAAAGGGGCTTCTGCTATTAAACACCAACAGCCGTACGTGGGCAGTGATAGATGCATTAATTCACAATCCCCATATAGATGATATGAGTCAAACATTGAATATGTTTAGAATAAAGCAGGTTTACGTCCAACAGAAACCAGAAAGGAATTGATTCCTACAACAAAACAGGAGGACCACCACAGGTTCCCTCTCTATTGAGCAAAATGAAATTTCAACTAGATTCTGCTAACTTGGACAGTCATCACAGTTTTCAGCATGACAAGAGACTTTGAAGCTAGTTCTAGCTCACGCATGTGCCGCCTCCACACATGAGATTTCTGCCAAAACAACCAGCAATCAAAGGGATTGTTTTTTTAATCAAGAAAGTTTTTTTTTTCCTTCCACATTCTTACATAAAATCGGCATGATTTAAGGTTATGTAATCAGATACTTACGCCATTAGACAGCCAGAGCTTCTTTTGGTTTTCTTCTTGGCTATCTCCTTCGTTCGTGGAGGTTGAAGAACCACCTTGATTGCAGAATCAAATACAGCTTTGACGTTCTAATCAATCCAAAATGAAGAAAAGGTTTGAAATGAGTGATCTTGGTAGGTTAAACTTCCACTGAAGTGGTGATAGTTTTTAATGCTACCAATATTGAAATGCACCAATGGTCATGTTGGTTCACCACAATTTCCTCCTCTATGTTATACCTGTTGGGTTTTGGAGCTACACTCAATATATGCTGCAGCACCAGTTTGTTTCCTCAGCTCTTCCCCCTAAAAAGAAATATAATGTAATCTAAAAGCCTGAAAACATTCTACAAATAGAAAAACAAGCGACCAAAAATGGCACAGAAGCTACTTGTGCTGGAGTTATCGTCGTTGCGCCAGGATGATCAGCAAGATAAGCTTTGTCATCACGGAGATCTATGAATTCAGATAAACTAAAGTGTTTAGCATGATGACAACATGAAAATTTGTGCTAGTTAACATTTTCCTTCTCAAAATGATTACTGACCTAATTTTGTTCCAACCAAAACTATAGGAACATTCGGCGCAAACCGGCGAAGTTCTGGCATCCACTGGTGTTCATAAACCAAAAATGTTAACATCTTCCATTAATAGACTTGTTGATTAGGAAGCATAAATTCAGTAGTAATAGCAAACGAAAATAATGACAAGATAAATAAAAACATGATTGTTGAGTCTGGAGAAGAAATTAGACAATTCTCTACCTGAGGAAAGCATGAAGAAAAAAAGATATACAGGAAATAAAATGGGAATGGTGTTAAATATACAACTATACAAGAAGAAAAACAACCTGCAAACAGATATTATTGCCAAAATGGTTGACACAAGCAAGTCAACATAAATGCAATAGTCACAAAAATTAGCAGTTAAATCTGACCTTCTTGAGAACATTCTCATAGCTTGGCCTGCTAATTAGAGAGAATGCCAGAACAAAGATATCTGCCCCTCTGTAACTTAATGGCCTCAATCTGCTATAGTCTTCCTGCCCTGTACAAGAAGGAAGTTAAACAGTTTAATTTTTCAGATCTATTTGATAAAGCTAGAAAATGGAGTGGAGATCAAAGTTACAAATTAAACCTGCAGTATCCCACAATCCCAAATTGACAATGCTACCATCAACAGAGACATTGGCACTGAAGTTGTCAAACACAGTTGGAATGTAGTCCTGACCAAAACAATCACAGGTTAAATATAAACAGAAAAACAAGGAAAGAAAAGTACAAAATACTGGAATTTTTTTTGTGTGTATAACTCTACTAAAAAAATCACACTAAGCCTAAAAGATTCCAGCACGAGCTTGTGAGAAAAATCACATCCTTAAACAAGAATCACGAAGATGAGGGGGAAAAAACAATTTTTACCACAAGATATGACCCAAAAAGAACAAAAAAATAATGTCAGGCAACGCAATCAATTGAGATAAACTGAAGAGGGAAGCGAAAACAGCTAGGAACATTAGTTGATTTGCGCATTACTTACAGTGGGGAACTTATTGCTGGTGTAGCAGATAAGCATGCAGGTCTTGCCCACCGCCCCATCTCCAACAGTCACACATTTAATGAACTTGGTGGCACTCATCCCTCCTGCCTCTGCTCGAGATCCCCTTTCCGCTAACCTTTGAGCGAGGAAGGGCGAGGGGGCAAAGCACTATAAAGAAGCGCTTGCTTCCCTTGGAAGCCAGATGGAAGAAGAACAACCCAACAAAAAAACACGAGAAGAGAATCGAGGCCAGCACTGCTGCAAAAGAGAGAGAAAAGGAAATCCCAAACTTGGAAGAGGACGACAAGGAGAGTGGAGTTCTTGTTGGCGACCGTGAGCAGCAGATGAAATGTAGTTATCGCTGGTATATAACAAGCTACTCCTGCTCTTTTATCTTTAAAGATACGCAGTCTATTCGAACGCGTTTTTTGCACCCGTGTTTCGATAAGACAAGACTCGGGAACCGGAGTGGGTCCAGCAATCGACCGAGTGGTATATAACTCGCGTACCGGTAAAGTACGTGGAGGAAGAATGATCCTTTGGTTAAAAAAGGTACGGGTATGTTCTTGAACCTACCCGACTGCTCACCGGATGGTCGATTAGTTACGGAGAGCGGAAGGGGGTGGATCCCGCGATTCCGGTGAGTCAGACGGATGGCCAGGAGATCGTTGATGGACGAGGGAATAGGATTTGATTTTGAATTGGAGCGGACCGGATCGGACCATTTGGGTTCGAGCCGACCGTTGTCGTATCTCTTTTCGCTGACAAGGATAAGATAGACGACCGAGAGAAAGTGAGGAGAAAATAAAATATATAAAAATGCAGGGAGGGAAAAAAAAAGGTGTAGATTTGAGTGAATTTATTGGAGGAATTTGCATTAAGTTGGTTAGGTAGCGCTGAACCGTTGGAAACCGGAATTTCCATAATGCCCCTCTGCGACTCAAAATTATTATTAAAATAGGATAAATTTACCAATTCCTACCCGCTCTTTGCACGATTATTCTTGAAGCGAGCGTTGGCGGGACGGGGATTATCATCCTCATTTTCGTCTTTGAATGTATTCTGCTCTCATTTTTATTTTCATTCTCAGTTTTTTTTTAATTGAAGAATTTTTATTCTCGATTTCGTGGAAATTAAATTTTCATTCTCGTTCTCATTTTTATTTTTTATCTTTGAAAATTTTTATTTCTCATTTAATATTTATTGAACTAATCAAAAAATTCTCATTTCCATTTCGATCCTCGTTCTCGCTCTCATCCCCGTCCTCATAATATTGTATCGGGACGGATTCAGGGATGAGAATAATATTCCAATACTTGCTTCGATTTAACTTACAAGATTTTAAAAATCTCATTGAAGAAAATTATCCTGTGAAAAAAATTATCATCCTTAACTATTATCCTCTTCGCTTCTCTACCCTCATCTCCTCTCCTCTTAAGCAAAAACTGAGTTTAATGGCTGTCTGTAAGCAAGGAGGATGCTGGATTCAGAGCATTGACTTGAGAAGGATTAAAATATTCTGATAGGATGGATTGATAATTAGTTAATGAGATGGTGAGATTTGAATTAAATTTTGATTAATAATTAGATTTTTATTTTCTCTTATGTATTCATCATTGTTCGGACTAATTAAATTAGTCTTTATAATTTATTTTCTTCGTGTTAATCTTGAGATGGAGTAACAAAAATATTAAAAACGAAGCGTTTTATTTTTTATAATCGTGAAAAGGATTAATATAATTTGATTAAACCCACGATCAGTCGCTAGATTCGAGATCATTTATGACTATTAGTTGACCTTATATTTACATGTAATTAAACAACTGACATTATAGATCATAATTTCAGAATCGCTTTCTCTGTTTTAATTACGTGATATCGATAGAAATGGGATTGAAATTAAATGCCGCATGAACATCATCAATGCTAGTCACCATCCACTTAATGAATGAGATTTGCAATTAATGAGCGTTCTCTGAATTTATCGATTTCAGCATTAAAAAAAAGGACAAACAAGGGAGAAATCGCATACATATTTAAGTGTTCTTGATCTATAATTGCAACATTATCATGATTTATCGAAGATCTGATGGTCAACTCACTTCCGGATTGAGTTATCAAGCAATCGCCGACGACTCCTTGCTCGGATGCTGCTGCTCTTCTTCCATTTCCATCTCCTTCGTCTCTGTCTCGTCATCTTCCTCCCAAATCTTGTTCTTGCCTTCCTCCCCGTAGATCTGGCTACAAACCACGAAGTAGAACACATTGGCCGCCGACATCGCCGTCAGCATCCAGTAGTAGTAATCGTATCGCCCCTTGTTCAGGTTCTTGTCCAGCCAACTCACGCCACCGTTCGCCTCCGACAGCCTGTTCACCGCCGCCACGATCACGGCGCCCGCCAGGCTCCCGGTCCCAAACCCCAGCGACAGCAGCGACACGCTGACGCTGCTCATGCTGCGAGGGAACTCCGAGTAGTAGAACTCGATTTGCCCGATGAAGTTGAACGCCTCCGCCAAGCCCGTCAGGCAGTACTGCGGTATCAGCCACATGGCCGACATGCGTACCGTTCCTCGGTCGACCAGTCCCTGCTCGATGGCCGTTCTCCGGCGGATGTGCTCGGTGATGGCCATCACGGCGGTGGCGATGCTCGAGAGCACGAGCCCGATGCCAATCCTCTGTTTCAGCCCCAGGCCGCGCGGCCGCCCGGTGAGCCGCGCCATCGGCGGCACGAGGAGACGGTCGTAGACGGCGACCCAGAGTGTGAGGGTGACGACGGAGAAGACGACAAAGGAGGCGGCGGGGACCTCGAAGTGTGGGCCCATGTGGCGGTCCATGGTCCTTGCCTGCAGCACCGGGAAGCTCGGGTTGATGATGATGGCCACCATGATGCCAGTGGACCAGATGGGAAGCACCCTGACCACCGCCTTGAGCGCCTCCACTTGCTCCACCGTGCACAGTCGCCACGGGTCCGCCGCCGTGCCGTCGGGGTTGAGGTCCTTCTCGGGGTTTCGGATGACACAAGCTTTGTTCAGGAATCTCAAGTTCTTGGACGGCACCGTGAGCTTGGATCCTTTCTTTTTGTGGTACCATGCATCGGTGGAGTTGGAGGGGAGGATGATTTGGCGGTTCTTGAGCGCCACCACCGCCACCTGCGCGAGGCCGGCTAGGACGCTCGTGTTGGGCTTCACCTTGACGTACATGATGGAGCCAAGGAGGAATAGGAGGGTGGAGATCGCCATGAGAGCGACGGGGACGCCCAAACCTATGCGCCAGCCCATGTGGTCCTGGATGTACACGATGACGGTGAGGGAAACGCCGACGGAGACGCCGACGGAGACGTAGTACCAGTTGAAGAAGGTTTGCAGGACGCGGACGTTGCCGGCGTGCGGGCGAGATTGAGGCCGGTCGAACTGGTCGGCGCCGAAGGCGAGGGAGCAGGGCCGTACGCCGCCGGTGCCAATGGCCATGACCACGAACGCGCCGAGGAGGAGGGCGAGCTGCGAGGGGGTGGCGCCGATGCAGCGGCCGGCGGCGCTGCAGGCGGGAGGCTGAGCTCCGGGAATCATGGCGGTCAGCCAAAGGAGCACCATTCCCTTGATCAAGAACACAAACGCAAATTTTTTACGTCGCTGTTTATAAATTTCCAAATTATAGAGATATCGAAAATCTACTCACAATCAGGCTAAAGAAGGAACCGATTGCGATAATTCGGAATTTGCCCAGCCATGAATCGGCAAGGAACGCCCCAAAAATAGGCAAAAAGTTGGAGATGGCACTCCACAACAGCAGCACAGACGCCGCCGGAGCCGGATTCATGTGGTACGTCGCCGTCAGGTAGATGATCATGTTCGCATGCAATCCGAAGCTCGCGACCTTCTCCAGCACTTCATTCGCTGCACCATCCACCAAATTTAATTTTTACAAAATCCTTTTTTATTATTATTGATTGATTAAATTTCACAATTCTGAGCATCAATTGGAATAAGTGGAGGTTAAGAGTTCATCAGTACCGATGATGCAGGGGAGGGTCTTGAGGCCGCCCTTCTTCCACTCCGGCCGCCGGCCGGCGACCTCTTGATGCACCGCCGCCGGAGCTTCCATGTGCGTGTAATGTATAATATATTGTCGATGCTTTAGAGGAGGGAGTAGAGGAGATCGGACCAAAGTTTATAAGGTTGTCTTGTGGAAGATGAATATGATTTCTAGAATTTATGATCGTTTATATCGGTAAAATCTATCAAATTTTAAATTTGTTTTATACGGTATAATTATAATGAAATTAAAAATAAATAAATCGAGTAGCTAGTTTGGTTAAATATTATAATCCTTGCTTATTATAAATATCATAATGCATAATTTGTGAAATTGTTAATTTTTAATCTCTTTTACATTTACAACAAATGCATATATTAAAATATTTTTTTATATAATATCATTCATTTCAATTTAAAATTTTAATTAAGACTAACAGGTTAAAAAAAAAGTAATTGAATATATAATGAGATGATGAAATAGGCTATTTGGCATAATCAATTAAGAGCTAAATAGACAGGGTCGATTAATCATGCCGTATTAAACTCATATGAGTTAGACAAGTAAAATAAAATATGATTTTTTTTTTATCATTATATACTTATAGTTTAATCAATTGTTTTTAGTATTTGAACTTATTTATGGTCATTAGTTGTACATTTAATTTGCATGTTTGTCGATTCTTTTCAAATTGATGTGCCTGTGACTAGTGAAATCAACTCATTACCTTACCGCTTAATTATTCATCATTTTTTTTTCTTTTTGTAAATGCTCATTAAATTTTTATTTGTAAAAAGGTTTCCTTAACGTTCTTAGTATCCACTCATTCATCCATTAAATACTAATCCTTAAAATAATTAAATTATTCGAGGGTGAAGAAACCGAGAAGTTTAGATTTTGTTTGAACCCTTAAACAAAAAAAAAGACAGTTTAAAATAAATTTTACGATAAATTTTAAAAAAAAAATCATCGTAAAATTAATTTGGGATGAAAAAATTTTCATTCTAAAAAAAGACGTCGGCAATTTTTGTGATGAAAATAAATAAAATTATCACATTTTACGATGAAAAAAATTTTCATCCCAAATACCGTCGCAACTTTGTAACGAAGAATTTATAAATTATTAAATTAAATCTGCGATGAAAAACAAAATTCGTTGCAAATTTGCGACCAAAACAGAATTCGTCACAAATTTATGACAAAAAAAACAATCGTCGCAAATTTACGACGAAAACAGATTTCATCGCAAATCTGTGATATAATAGTGATTTTATAATATTTTGCGATGAATCCATTTTCGTCGCAAAATTTATCGCAGAATCCGAATTTTTTGCGATGGTTACGATCAGGAGATCAAAAGGAACACATAAGAACTGATTTCGTGTCATTCCGGGGTCTTTAGGTCCATCAACCAATTTGAGAAATTTTTTATTTTTTAAAAAAAAAAATAATTTTGCGACGAATTCCTCGGATTCGTCGCAAATTAGCGACGAATCCAAGGAATTTATCGCTAATTTACTTCTTTTTTTATAAAAAAAATGAAATTTTTCAGAAATTGGTTGATGGATCTAGAGAACTCGGAATGACACGAAACTAGTTTTTATGTATTTCTTTAGTTATTCTGATCATAACCATGGTCTCAAATAAATTTTTTACCTATCTGGTGATTTTTCCAATGCGATTGAAGATTTATTGAGCATATTTATTTTAAGAAATTCACTAAACTCGTGCAATGAGATAAAGATTATGTTTGAGGGCGTAGTTATGATCAGGAGATCAAAAGGAACACATAGAGACTGATTTTGTGTCATTCCGAGGTCTCTAGGTCCATCAACCAATATGAGAATTTTTTTATTTTTTAAAAAAAATATATTAATTTTGCGATGAATTCCTCGGATTCGTCGCCAATTTATTTTTAAAAATAAGTAAAATTGGTTGATGAATCTAGAGAATTCGGAATGACACAAAACTAATTCTTATGCGTTCTTTTAGTTATCCTGATCATAATCATAATCTCAAACAAAAATTTTATCTAACTGGTGATATTTTCAATGCGATTGAAGATTTATCGAGCACACTTATTTTAAGAAATTTACTAAACTCATGCAATGAGGTAAAAATTATGTTTGAGGGCGTGATTATGATCAAGAGATCAAAAAGAACACATAAAAATTGATTTCGTGTCATTCCGAGGTCTCTAGGTCCATCAACAAATTTGAGAAAATTTTCATTTAAAAAAAAATTATTAATTTTACGACGAATTCCTCAAATTTGTCGCAAATTGGCGACGAATATGAGGAATTCGTCGCTAATTTGTTTTTTTTAAAAAGAAATTCAAATTTTTCAGAAATTGGTTGATGGATCAAGAAAACTTGGAATGACAAGAAATTAGTTCTTATGTGTCCTTTAGTTATCCTAATCATAACCATGACCCCAAACAATTTTTTTACCTAACTAGTGATTTTTCCAACGCGATTGAAGATTTATCAAGCACACTTATTTTAAAAAATTCACTAAACTCATGCAATGAGGAAGAAATTATGTTTGAGAGCGTGGTTATGATCAGGAGAACAAAAGAAATACATAGGAACTGATTTCATGTCATTCCGAGATCTCTAGGTCCATCAACCAATTTGAAAAAAAAATTATTAATTTTGCGACGAATTCCTCGGATTCGTCGCAAATTGGCAATGAATCCGAGAAATTCGTCGCAAACCAATTTTTTTAAAAAAAAAAATAAATTTTTTAGAAATTTGTTAATCGACCTAGAGAACTCGGAATGACACAAAACTAGTTCTTATGTGTTCCTTTAGTTATCCTGATCATAATCATGGTCTCAAACATAATTTTTACCTAATAGGTCAAATCTGCGATAAATTCGAAAGTTCGTCGCAAATTCTGCGACGATTTCTAAAGTTCGTCGCAAATTCTGGGACGAATTAATTATTCGTCGCAGATTTGGGACGAATGTTTTATTTCGTCGTAAAATTATAACGAATTTTACGACGGAAAATATTTTATTGTTAATTTGTGACGAAATTATTTCATTGCTAATATCGTTGTTATTTTGCGATGAAAAGATTTTTTTATCGTAAAATTTATTATAATTTTGTTCCTAAATAATTATTTTTTTTAGTGAACTTTCGAATTGTTCATCTTCCTAAATGGTTTTCATAAGCGAATTTTTCTTCCAAAAAATAAAATAATAATTAAAGATTGAAAGAGAACAAGAATAATCAGGCAAGTAAGAAGATTGTGTACTCATTCGCAACAACAAGAAATTAATCACACAAGACAAAGTGTGATTGTTTAATTTGGGATGTTTCTGTATGTTTCTGAAATCACTGGCCCATATTGCAATTAATTAAAGCCAAGAGCTGACGTTTTTAAGCCTTGTTTTCTATTGATAAGTCGAGCAGATCATAAAGGATCCCAACATATAACAAATTCTCAACAGCTATCTGAATATCGACAGCGTTAAATGACAAATAGATCGTTGGAAGTTGAAGAAGAAGCCATTAATCATAGATGCGAAGGAGAATCTATTGAGTATGACTCGACCGAGACACAAAAGGAACTCAAAAGTGACTCGACCATGGACTCAAGAGAATAATACCCTCATAAGTTAGTGAATATGAATAATATGTGATGCGGCCAGAAATCTCACTGTGATCACGTGATGACAGAAATTCATCCCGCATCAAAGATTGATGACGTCGAAACTTTATCCTTGTGACATAGTTAACTCTATAAGGAATAACACGCATAAACGGGTTCACCGGAAGTTACTCAACGAGATCCTTCCAATGTCTAAATTATCATAGAGCCCCAAAAGAGTATAATATTTTTTTTTATGTCAGGTATCCAGATTTTATAATCTAACTAATCATGGATTAAACAGTTTGCCCCTATATTCCACCAACTAAGAAAATTTAGTAAGTACGATGGCTCCTGACATGACGTCTCAACTTTACCAATAGTTTAATTGTCGGAGGTATGCCCTACGTGAGAATTGATTTCTGATTACTTGAGAAATATACACCTATTTCTTACCACCACACCAAGTCGAGGGATGAGTATAATAGAAAGGAGAAAATAAGAAGCAATAAAGTAAAAGTAGATAAGACCCTATCAAAAGAGTTCTCCCTTTTATCTTATATAGAGAGAGAAGCTTAAGAGACACACCTCATGAAGAGAAGCTCAAGAGATACACTTCATGAAGAGAAGCTTAAGAGACACACCTCAAAGGGTTCCATTGTAACCGGCATGTCCCATTATAGTAATTGTCGTGTCCCTTCGCATGTCAGGAGGTTGGCTCTGCTTGGCCGGTCGGGAGGTCAGGGAGTTCGAACCCACAACAAGTTGGGAGGTCGGACCAACTCAAACTAACTTGACATCTCAGGGTGGAATCACGTGGGTGCATGCTATTGATATGGAGCCAATTAGATACAGATGATATTAATACGAATTGAAAAGTATGATAAAATCTTAATAGTCTAAATTAACATCATTTAAATTAATTATATATATATATAGGGGTATATATATAGAGAGAGAGTGTGTAATGATATCCTACTTACCTTATAGTACTCACATTGTATGCACCATGTGTAATTTTTTATTTTTTATTTTTTTTAGCTTAGATACTATAACCTAAATCCTAAAAACTAAACCTTAAATTTAAACCCTAAGCTCTAAAAAAATTAAAGAAAAAAAATTTAGGGGTTAGGGTTTAGATTATAGTAGTCAAGCTAAAGGAAATGAAAAAAAAAAAAGTTATCTTTGGTGCTCACGAGGTGTGTAGCATAAGGTGTGCAACATCATATAGAGGAATGTTACCCAACTTACCTTACGTTGCTCACTGCGTGTGCATTGTGTATATATTTTTTTAGTATTAATACTATACCTTAATCCTTAAAGTCAAAACCCTAAACGGCTAAACCCGAAGCTTCAAAAACTAAAAAACAAAAATGAAAAAACGTTGCGCACCGCACAATCGTGCACAGTTGCGCAGCGTGCGATGCCAACTTATATATATGTGTGTGTGTGTGTGTGTGTGTGTGTGTGTTACGTGCCTGATCGTGCACGACGTGTATGGGTGACTGAGTGGTCAAAGTGCTCGAAAGTTATTCGGGAGTGAGTCAGGATCGGGGCACTCGAATGACTTTCAAGCGTCCCGACCACTTAGTCACCCACGACCGTCGCGCACAGCGAGTCAGGTAACATAATAGGTCTCTCTCTCTCTCTCTCTCTCTCTCTCTCTCTAT
>JBBUKS010264103.1:0-17789 GCA_038050645.1 Hedychium gardnerianum
GATAACATAATACTTTAGCCCATCAAATGATGATATAGGAGACATCCAAACATCAGAAAAGATAATATCCAAAGGAGTATGTGATGAAATACTAGATTTCTGAAAAGATAATTTCTGACTTTTATTAATATTGCACGAAGTGCAAGAAAAATTAGACAAAATATCCGCAGGAAACGAAAGACCCAAGGAAAACAAAAACTATCGCAAAACACCTAATGACGAATGACCTAGACGACTATGCCATAAGGAAATAGACGACGAGACAACACAGAAAGGGCGAAAGGGGACAATAGCGTAAATGCAGATTTTCGCCAGTAATAGACACCATCTCTATGGACTCCGCTGAGTATGACGATTCATCACTTGAAAATAGAAATCAAAGAAAATAAATGTAACGAGATCAATAGCACAAAGTGCAGCAATAGAAATCAAGTTTTTTGATATAGCTGACACATATAAAATATTGGAGAAAACTAAAGGCAAAGATAGAGTAGAGAAAGAACTAGTGTGGGTAATGGGTAGTTAAGAACCATCATCAATAATGATGCTATCATTTCCAGAGTAAGGCTCATGCAACGAAAGAGTAGTGAGATTAGTAGCGACATGATGAGAGGCGCCACAACAACCACCCATTCTCGAGAATCAGACGAAGGTCCAAAATGAACTGCAGTGTGAGCAAACAGTGCACTGTACGTGAGACGCAGAGCACGTGACGGAGCCGGCAGAAGCAGAGCTAACATCTGTAAGGATCTTGAGCGCAAAAACAACATAAGCGCAACGAAATATTATCAAGATCCTTTCCAGAAGATCTATGCGAAGGAAATCGTATACTAGTTGTTATGAGAGTTATACCTTTGTTGCATAAACACGAACTTCCGACAGTAACTTTTGTACTTGTTGGATCTCAGCACGATCAAGTGTTCGCGTCTCTTTCGGTATCCACACGAACACATTCCGTCTGTCTCACGAACTCACAAACTTGGAGAAGAAAAATCACCTAAGGTTGTACTAGCAACCAAAAGAGGGGTTTCGGCCAAGAAGGAAGAAGGAGAAGAAGAGGAAGAGTCAAATTCGAAAATCACTATAAAAATGTCATTTTGAAACTTTTTATATTCATTCAATGAATACCAAAGGTTTTTGTCTCTTGATCTTCTTTTCATCAATGCTCCATTAATCTCTATTAATGAGCATTAATCCTCCTTAGTTGGTTGAGTCTAATCTTTGGTGAATTCGAGTTCACCTAATGAGTCTAACTCATTGATCCTCATCAATCCGAATTGACTCTATTAGTCTAATTCGAATTGGACTCAATCCAATAGTTGGATTCATTTGAGTCTAACTCAATGATCTACCTTCTTCAATACATAATTAATCTCCATTAATCATCTTTAATGGGTTGGATTTTAGCATATTGGATTAATCATTAATTCAATAAGTCAATCCATATCTATTAACCCAATAAGTCTAATTATCTCATAATTAGCTCTTAGAGCTAATACTAACAACATCAAGGCAGTCATATGACTGCACTGGTGACCTATGACACCACAGATCTGACAGTGCCCAAGATAACGATTGAGACTGGGCACGACTTGCTGCGAAAGAGGGAGAGCAGGCAGCCCTGGGGTAGACGAGCATGGTTAATAGGACATCGCCGAAACCTACCATGCCTGCGCCTATTGGCAACCACCAGGAGCATTCATGGGAGGCAGCCGACGAGTGAATTCATTGACCATTGTAGGAGGCGATGGCGGCCAATGTGGGCGGTGGCCGGGGTTCGAGGAGAAAAGAAAAAAAAAATATTGTTAAGACCATGTTGAGAGTTGAATACATGCCTTTATTAATGAAAATATATGATATATAAATATAATTACAAGTGTAAAATAGAAAAACACCTAAAATAATAAAACACATAAAATACTAGAAAACAAACAAATAAATAAACTAGCAAAATATTACTAAGTAAATATTCCCTAATATATTTCCTACCAAGCCCTTAGGGGCTGCATTGTATTCACATTGTTACCATTTTCAGGAGTTAAAAGGACCAACATTATTAGTATTGTACTATACCAGCCAGAATATTATAATGATCCTGCGCTACAATAAGTTTTTGTATTTCAAATAGAAAAAACATTTTTAAATAACTTCACTTGTGTCGGTTAATAGTGTGATCTATTTTGTTTTCTAAATTACTTCTTGTAGGTTGTTTGCTTCTTGTCTAGATGACAATTTTATGTTTTGGATACATGATCGAACAATTCTCAGTGTCTCATGCTTACAACAGATCAATGAATTGAAATCAAGAGTGTTTCAATGTACCTACAAGATCAATTTTATTTCATAAATTAAATCTTAGTTCTCAAGAATTATGTGAATATGTAGAAGAATATTGAATTAGACATTGGGCTATGTTGCATTCACCCAGGGTGGAACCTATCCAAGCTTTAGACATTAGGCTATATTGAAAATTTGGTATATTAAAAATTTGGTATATCGAAATTTCAGCACAATATCGCTATGAATTAAAATTAATAAAAAATTTAATCTGCTCTTTTAAATTACTTTCAATGTATGTATATATATATTTAAAAATCAACTAAATTGAAATTAATAAAATTTGTAACCGAAAAAATAAGAAAATTAGTATTAAAGAATATTTAACAATTCAATGGATTAAGTAAAAATTTTACATTTTAAAATTTAACAAATTGATTTTTTTTTACAAACTAAATCGATCAAATTTTTTTATGACAATCAAATAAATTGAATGTATAAAAAATTGATTAATTTAATCAAAAATTAAAATAATCAAATTTTTAGATAGACAAATCCACCCATCGAGTCGATTCACCAACGGGTGTGAATAATAAGCATGCGCCACCAATTAGGAACAATTAAATTACACTTTATCAAACTTTTTCAAAATATTTTATCAAAGATTTATTCAAAAATATATTATTAAAATCAAAAATTATATAATATAAACTAACTAGGAATTAAGATGCAATTATTCAAAGTATTTTAAGTCGTTTAACAACAATATATTATTAATAGAAATGGTTTAACATGTTTCTCAATTCATGTTTATTGTTGCATTGTTCAACATTTTAATAATTATATATGATTAATAGAAATAGACTGACTTTAACTAGTGAGTTAACATGATTTTAAATTTTTTATTATTGTATTTTTCTAACTTTTCTTTTCTAGACGGTTTGTGCTTTCAGATAAAATAGTAATATTTTGCTTTTTGATATCACTTATATCTCACCGATCTAGTAAAAAGTAAATTTGTTGGATCTTTAGTTTATATTTTACCTTATGTGTACGTTCAATAATATTTAATTTGTATTATACATTTCAAATATAATCATTCAATCTGTTTAAAATGATTGTTCTTAATACAAATTCCTTAAATTTCCTTAATATATGAAAATTTATGATTTTTATATCAAGAACCAGTGAGATATTTGAAAGTATTCCATCCTTATTTATATTCTAAATTCTTGCTTGTGTCTCTTACATTCTAATCCTTTTTTTTTTTAAAAAAAATTACTTTATTGCAAGGATCACACTAATGAGCTCTCCAATGAAACTTATAAAAGTATAAATATTGAAGTTTATTTGTTTGAAGTATTTGTGTTCAATAAAAGGTAAATTGAAAAAAAAATATTAGTTTCATTATTCGCTGCTTGTGCATCGTATTCACATTTGTAGTTTTTTTGGAATAAGTTTCTAAATTTTATAATATTTGCTTTTTAATTTTAATTTACTTGTAGTTGATTATTATGAGCTATAAGATTATATATTTTTTTATTTGCTAACACTGACATGGTAATATGGTAAATATTTTCTTTTAAATTTTAACTTATTTTGTTAAAATAATAAACGTTAATATTAGTTTGGAATGATATCATCTTAGTTTCGAATATATTGTATATATCGTATTAAAATATATCGATATTATCAATATATCAAAAGTTTAAGTAAAATATTATATTATATCAAATTTTTTGATATTATTATGAGATTTAGTATCAGTATATTACATATACCATATCGATATCAAAATTTTAATATAAACGATATAAAATTTATATTATTTTAAAATTTTAATATACTGGAAATTTGATATACTTAAATTTCGATATGATATTGATATAATTTTTTTTTATATCAAATTTTTTGATACGATATATAATATACAAGTTTAGAGTTGAATATATTATACCGAACAACCCCTAATTAATCTCACTCTTTATCTCCCTTTTATTTTATTTTGTTAGTTAATTTATATTAATTATTAAAAAAAACTTGCATTGGAGCCTTAGCAAAGAATTTGAAACTTGCATTATAGGCATTCAAAGTATTTTATCTAAATTTTTCAAAAAGCGTATCATAATTTTTTTTCGCACTTAATTTCAAAAATATTCTTCCCACCTTTCAACTCTAAATTAAAATAAAAAATTAAATTTTTATTTAAATAGAACTGAATCAAATTAAGAAAAAAATAAAACTTAATTATTTCATCAAGAGTTTTATACAAAAGTTGTTAATTATTTCATTTTTTTTAAAAAAATACGTCAATAATCTTCTAAATTTATCTATATATATATATATATATTTACAGAGTTGAATACATGCCTTTATTAATGATAATATGTGATATATAAATATAATTACAAGTGTAAAATAGGAAAACACATAAAATAAGAAAATACTATAAAATACTAGGAAACAAATAAATAAATAAACTAGAGAAATATTACTAAGGAAATATTCCTTAATATATTTCCTACCAACCCTTAGGGCTGCATTGTATTCACATTATTACTATTTTCAGGAGTTAAAAAGACGAACGTTATTAGTATTGTACTATACCAGCAAGAATATTATAATGATCCTGCGCTACAATAATTTTTTGTGTTTCAAATAGAAAGAACATTATTAAATAACTTCACTTGTATTGGTTAATAGTGTGATCTATTTTTTTTTCTAAATTACTTCTTGTAGGTTGGTTGCTTCTTGTCTCAATACCTTATGCTTACAACAGATCAATGAATTGAAATCAAGAGTATTGCACTGTACCTACAAGATCAATTTTATTTCATAAATTAAATCTTAGTTCACAAGAATTATGTGAATATGTAGAAGAATATTGAATTAGACATTGGGCTATGTTGCATTCATCCAGGGTGGAACCTATCCAAGCTTTAGACATTGGGCTATATTGAAAATTTGATATATCAAAATTTCAACATAATATCACTATGAATTAATATTAATAAAAAAAATTTAATCTGCTCTTTTAAATTACTTTCAATGTATATATATATTTTTAAAAATCAGCTAAATTAAAATTAATAAAATTTGTAACCAAAAAAAATAAGAAAATTAGTATTAAAGAATATTTAACAATTCGATGGATTAAGTAACAATTTTACATTTTAAAATTTAAAAAATTGAATTTTTTTTACAACCGAATCGATCAAATTTCTTTTTTGACAATCAAATAAATTGAACCTATAAAAAAATTGATTAATTTGATCGAAAATTAAAATAATCAAAGTTTTAGATAGACAAAACAAACTATTGAGTCGATTCATCAACTGCTTTCCGGGTGTAAATAATAAGCATGCGTCACGAATTATGAACAATTAAATTACACTTTATCAAACTTTTTCAAAGTATTTTATCAAATATCTATTCAAAAATATATTATTAAAATCAAAAATTATATAATATAAACTAACTAGAAATTAAGATGTACTTATTCAAAGTATTTTAAGTCGTTTAACAACAATATATTATTAATAGAAATGATTTATAACATGTTTCTCAGTTCATGTTTATGGTTGCATTGTTCAAAATTTTAATAATTATATATGATTGATAGAAATATGCTGACTTTAACTAGTGAGTTAACATTATTTTAAATTTTTTATTATTGCATTTTTTTTTTACTTTTTTTTTCTAGACGGTTTGTGCTAAGTAATATTTTGCCTTTTGATATCATTTATATCTCATCGATTTAGTAAAAATAAATTTGTTGGATCTTTAGTTTATATTTTACCTTATATGTACGTTCAATAATATTTAATTTGTATTATACATTTCAAATCTAATCATTCAATCTGTTTAAAATGATTGTTCTTAATACAAATTCCTTAAATTTCCTTAATCTGTGGAAAATATTAGTTTCATTATTCGCTGCTTGTGCATCCTATTCACATTTATAGATTTTTTGGAATAAGTTTCTAAATCTTATAATATTTGCTTTTTAATTTTAATTTAATTATTACGAGCTAGAAGATTATATTTTTTTTATTTGCTAACACTAACATGATAATATGGTAAATATTTTCTTTTAAATTTTAACTTATTTTGTTAAAATAATAAACTTTAATATTAGTTTGGAATGATACCATCTTAGTTTCAAATATTATATATATATATATATCGTATTAAAATATATCGATATCATCCGGTATATAAAAAATTTCAATAAAATATTATATTATATCAATTTTTTTGATATTATTATGAAATTTAGTATCGGTATTTTACATATACCATATCGATACCAAAATTTAAATATAAACGATATAAAATTTATATCATTTTAAAGATTTGATATACTAAAATTTAATATACTTAAATTTCGATATGATATCGATATAATTTTTTTATATCAAATTCGTTGATACAATATATAATATACAAATTTATAATTCAATATATCACACCGAACTGCCGCTAATTAATCTCACTCTTTATCATCCCTTTATTTTATTTTGTTAGTTAATTTATATTAATTATTAAAAAAAACTTGCATTGGAGCCTTAGCAAAGAATTTGAAACTTGCATTATAGGCATTCAAAGTATTTTATCTAAATTTTTCAAAAAGCGTATCATAATTTTTTTTCGCACTTAATTTCAAAAATATTCTTCCCACCTTTCAACTCTAAATTAAAATAAAAAATTAAATTTTTATTTAAATAGAACTGAATCAAATTAAGAAAACAATAAAATTTAATTAGTTCATCAAGAGTTTTATATAAAAGTCGTTAATAATCCTAACAAGTTCATTTTTTTATAAAAAAAAAATACTCACTAATCTTCTAAATTTATCTTCCTATCTATCTATCTATATATATAATTTTAGAGTTTTGATTAAAAAATTAAAATTTCAAAAATTCAAAAGAAGATTAATAAAAAAATTATAAAATATTTATTTTACGTTATTAAAAAACAATTTTTATTTTTTATTTTTATTAACGTTTCTTTAATTTTATAATATTTTTTAAAAATTTAATTTTTATTATTAAATCTCTAAATTTAAAAGAAAATATATAGATAAATTTAAGATATCATCATGAGTTTAATGATGATTTTTTTTTAAAAAAATGAGTTTTTTAGATTATCAATGATTTTTTATGAAACTCTTTAATTGAAATAATTAATTATTTTTTTTATTCTGTTCGATTCGATTTAATTTAATTTGATTTAAATACAAAATTATTTTTTTACTTTAATTTAAGGTTAAAAAAACTAGAAGGATGAATATTTAGAAAATTTAAAATATGATATGCCTTTTAGAAATTTTAGAATTTTGAATGCGCCTATTCATAAAACGCCCAACATAAAATATCAAATATATAAAAATAATAATTTACAATTCATAAACCCTAAAAATTCTACGATCGCCGCACCTGTTGCAGACTGCGCCGGATCATCGGTTCCATGGACGCCGATGCGCTCTCATCTCCCTCTCCTCCGGCGGTTGCCTCGGATCCTCCGGTTCAGACCGCGTGCTGGAGCTCTGTGTTGCAGAAAAAGCCGACGGCGCATCCCCAAGGGGCCGTCTCCACGCGAGTGTTCGGAAGCCTCACGTCGAGCAAAGGCATCTCGGTGGCGGTGCTCGATGCCAACGCTCTGATCCATGGCGACAAGCTTGCCAATTCCGCTGACAAGTTCGTGTCTGTGCCCGAGGTCCTGGACGAGGTACGAGATCATGTGTCGCGTCAGCGCCTCTCCTTCCTGCCCTTCCCCGTCGAGACCATGGAACCCTCTCCCGAATTCATCAAGAAAGGTCGGTTATTTCGCCACGCCACAGGAATTTTTTAAGTCTTCATATGGATTTACTTACTTGACATGTCTCTATAACAGTTGTTAATTTTGCACGAGAAACTGGGGATCTGCAGACTCTTTCAGATGTAGATCTTAAGGTCGTTGCTCTAGCTTATATGTTAGAAGCCCAGATCCATGGAACTGATCATCTAAGGGACAGACCGCCTCCTCTTCATGTGATGAATGTGAAAAACCTACCTGGGGCTAAACTGCCTGGGTGGGGTTCCAATGTTCCTAATTTAGCAGAATGGGAAGCCCTGGAAAAAGCAACTGAAGGAGGTCGAGATCATAATTCTAAAATACTTGGACCGAAAGATATGAACAATCAAGTTGAACCTAAAAGTTCGTCTGCTTCCATACCTGATGAACATGCTGAAGGGCGTACGACGTTTGATAAGCCTAAAAGATCTTTTGCACCCAAGAAGGAGATTGTGTTGGAGGGGAAAAAGATGGTTGCTTCTGGCATCGATGCCTCTCATGGTGAAGACACTGAAATTGCAGGTGATTGGCACCCTGCAGTTAGCCGGAGCACTCATAGAAGATATTTAAGAAGGAAAGCAAGGCGTGACTTGTCCAAAGAAACGGAGGAAAATGGTCACTTGTCCAGCCATGAAGAAGTGGAGGGGGCAAAGTCTGAAGGCAATGTTGAATTATCTGATGGAGGTGAGGTAGAGGATCCTGTATTTAATGAACTTGAAACCAATGGTGAACATTTTGAAAATGAACAACAAATTGAGTGGAATCATAAAGCGGCGGCATTGGATTTTGATTCTTCACAACCTTCACATGAAGGTGTAGAAGATGACAGACTTAGGACTGACATAGGATCTACTCCTTTAGAAATTGAGGAAGATAACTCAGAGTATGCAGTTGATTCTGTTTATGACGATGATGCTGGGATTGATGACTTCAGTGAAGAGTTAGCTAACTTAGACTTGGATAGTCAGGCTGATGAAAGTATTGACACAACTTATATAGATGACCAGAGCAGTGAACAGAGTTGGATGCTCAAGTCCTTATCAGAGTCAAGTGTAGCTTGTGTTACTAGTGACTACGCAATGCAAAATGTTCTTCTGCAAATTGGTCTTCGACTATTAGCACCAGGAGGGATGCAGATTCGCCAATTACATAGGTATGAAGTTGAGAATTCTTGGTTTTTCCATTCTCATTTAAAAGATACTACCCTTGCAAATTGTCTTTGGACTAGAATCAAATTTATATAATTTCCTTCAATTATTACAATGATGATCTATTGTAAATTAAATTGTTTGCCTTGGCATGTGGATAACAATTTTTTGACATGGTGAAAAAAGCATTCGGAGAATGCCATCTATTTCAATTAGTTACATAACTAGTAATATTTAAATCTTTTGAATCATTTAGTTATCTCAAATAGAGTTGGGTTTTTTTAACTCCCTCCATCAGTCATAAGACATATCTTCAACTCAAATTCAATTTATCATCATTGTCCTTATCAAGGTCATTTTGTTTGAAGCATATGGGGTTGACTACATAGCTCTAATCCCTCCATTGAGCTTTATGCAAGACTTTATTACTTACTTTGGTCTCCCTTTACATCGTACACCTTCATACTAATTTCTTATAATTTGTAATTGTAGAATCTTTTGGTTGTTTTAGAACATTATCTGGATTATCTCCAATTTATTTTCTCTTATTTTATCTTCTATTGGAGCTACACCTAAATGCTTTTAGAATTAGATACAAGTTTTTTTTTTAATCTTAACATTCTCATCTTTGCTACCTTATTTATTTATCCTTTTTTAGTAAACTTTCAACTTGTGTAGTTATAAAATGTCCATCTTATTTGAACATGTCACTATCATCATATCATATTTTCTCTCCTTCTATCATCTTTTGGAGCTACACATAATGATTGTCAGATTGTATTTTTTGTTTTTACCTTTTCTAGTAATTTAAGCACATATTACTCAGCAACTTTCATCATATTTACTATCCTTTTTTCGATACTAAATAGTTGTGGTAGTAAAACTATGATGCTCCTTGAATGATCTTAGGATGGCATATCAAAAAATTGCAAATATATATGTTTAATGGTAATTTGACAATCATTAGCTGTTGTTCTTGTGAACAGCTTGCTTTATTATTATTATATGTTAATGGCCACATAGTTCTGGTAATTAAACTATTATACTCTTCGAGTGATCGAGGATGCCATATTAACAAATTGCAAATATATGTGAATTATGGCATTTGACAATCACAAGCTGAAGTGCATATTGTCAGCTTGCTTTATTATTATATATATTAATGGATTCTAACTTACAACCAAACCATATTTTGTTCATACTTAGCTGTTTGCTTTGCATGATTTTTAATAGTTAAGATAAGATACATAGATGATGTGGTATAGAAATAGAAAGTTTCTATTTGGAATTTGAAACTGGAAGTTTCAGATCTTATATTTTGTCATGGATGATGTGGTCTAGAAAGAAAAAGTTTCAAATTGGAAGTTTTAGATCTAGTTTTTTTTTTTATAAGAGTTTTTTTAGTAAGGTTATTTTATGTAGAATTAACAATTTACACAATGCGATTACACAACTTATATAATATAAGCATGGTATTTGGAGTTAGAACCCCAATAGAAAAGCAGTCTGTGTTTGAACTGCAAATTAAAATGAGAAGCATCCTAGGATGGGATTACAAGCTTCATCTTTTATTATTTGGTATAAGCTAATGGCTGAAGGAAGCAAGGTTAGATTGGTGGGATCATTGTGTATTCGTTCATTTAAAATCAGTTTGTTATCTTCGCATAGTATGTACTAGTCTGACCATGGACCCATAATGGTACTACAGGTTTTAAACTATGATCATATCGAGTGGTTGTTTCGTAACAAAATTCTAGTTGTTTATATAATATGTAAAAGCTACCTAATTACTGTAATGAGGCTCCTCTGAGTGCACTTTGTCCTGATTAATTTTCCTTGGGCCAAATTAACATCCACATACTGAAAGTATATTTCACATCGATATATCACTAGCAATATTATATTTCAGGTTTATTGTTCTAGATCGGCATCATATATTCTTTTGTTTGCAAGTTTGATGTAGCACCTCGTTGTACTTGGAACTAGTTCACTATGTTATGACCATTGAACTTTTTTATTTTCTTTTGATATTTGTGTGACAATATTGGTCCTTATGTTATAGTTAGACTTATACTTGAAATATAATCTGTGAGCACCCATTATTGTGATGCTTCTCATATAATGCATTTGCGATAACTCTTTAACTTTGTTTTATTTTAACAAGTTCATCCAATCAAACTTTAGTCGACAGAAATCCAGCCTGATTTTACCTTTTTAATTGTGAATCAACCTTACTAATACAGCTAGTTTCAGGTATAATAATCTATAAGGTTTCATCTTTAACTATACCAATTTTATAACTGAACTTTGTGTGATGGCTTAGAAGCTTAAGCGTTACAATAGTTGAAACAAACTAATCTTCTACTTGCTTAGTAGAGGAAGTAATGTTCATGATTTATTGCAAAATCATAGAAATGTTCATTCGTCTGCTTCTATACTTGTAAATTTCTATTAAAGTTGTTAATTTTTCTTTCTATTTTTTCCTGTTCTCAAACCTTTATTGTTTAGTTATTGAATGAAAACTGACAGTTGATTTTTTTTTAAAAAAAATTCCTTAGGTGGGTTCTAAAATGTCATGCTTGCAATAAAGTGACACAAGAAATTGGGCGAATATTTTGTCCAAAATGTGGCAATGGTGGAACTTTAAGGAAGGTATCCGTGACAGTCGGTGAAAATGGAATCATCATGGCTGCACGCCGGCCTCGTATAGTCCTTCGTGGAACAAAAGTATGTATATGAAATGTTCAGTGTTTTCGATCCTGTATCTCTTATATTCTGTCCTCTTTTCATTTTGTTTCTTGTTCGAAGTCATTCTATACAATGCCATCTAGGTAAAATAGAAACTCTGATTATATTATCTATCGATATCTCTAATATTACTTGATTGAAATGGCCTTTTGATAAGAGGATATATGACTTTGGAAATTCTTCAAACTGCCCGGTGAAACTTTCATTCTTTATTCTTCAGTTCTCGCTTCCATTGCCTCAAGGTGGACGAGAAGCCATCACAAAGAACCTCATTTTACGAGAAGATCAACTCCCTCAAAAGTTACTCTATCCAAAATCAAAGAAGAAAACAAACAAACAGGTTAGTTGGTTGTTTTTGCTGCTGCTGGATATCGCAACTTGCGCTGCATATATCATATAAATTCTCGCATTGCTAGAACCGACGAAGTGCATCCTAACATTATCTCATTGCAGGGCAATGAATTTCTTGGTGCGGATGATATATTTTCCCACTCGGACGAGAAGAGAGTTCCTCTTAAGCCTCCTGTGAGGAAAGCACTTGCTATGTTTGGCGGAAAAAGAAATCCTAACGATAACCATTTTTCTCGCCCGAAGCACTAAGAATTATAAGCCGTCAAGCGTCGAACGGTGAAGTTCGACACAAATTGTCACTTTTGTTTATGTAGAGCAATCGATTGATATCTTCGGATGGATGATGTTTAGTGCGACACAAATTGTCACTTTTGTTTATGTAGAGCAATCGATTGATGATGTTTTTGAGTTAGACTTGAAGCTGAGAGACAGTCAGTAGATCCTCCTTACAAGCGTGAGTATTTTTTTTATGGTGAGTATTTTCAGTCTGTTGAAGTTGATACCCGAGTAATTCAAGTTTGTGGTATTCTCTATTTTATTTTATTTTTTATGATTCAATGTGAACAAATCAAATTTTATTTTTATTATTTTTATTTTTAAAGAAAGTGTCTATAAATTAAAATCAGTAAACATTAATAAGTTGAAAGAAAATAGGCAAAAATAAAACGAGCGCTCTTATTTTTCTAAATCGGTGTTTCATGTTGATTTTTTTTATATCAAAATGTTGTCTCATTCTATGTAAAATGATATAATTACTATTTTATTATTATTTCATTAATATTTTTCGTTTATGGTTTTGTAATAATTATAATAATAATTACTATAATATAAAAAATAATTTTAATAAATTTTTTTTTTAAATTTTGAAAAATATTTTAAATAATATTTTTTAAATTTAAGACTGGCTGTGAATTATATCGGATAACAAATGTAAATATTTGAATGAATTTTGATTTAAATATATTATGTGTTTTATGATTCAATTTGAATTAAAAAGTTATGATTTTTTAAAATTTATATAATATTCATGTTATAATATTTACGAAATCGTAATTGTTATAATGTATCCTCGATTCAAGATTTAGACAGAAAATATAAGTGAGAGATAATAATGAAAATAATATAATGAATGATAATTAAGTAATTATATATAAGGACGTCTTTTTGATAAAAAAAAAATTAAAATAGGATATTATCTTGATAATTCCAAAAAAATGATGTTTTTTTAAATTGATATCAGGTATTTAGATTACGTCGACTAATTTTAGAGTGATCGATCCAGTTTCATAATTTTTTTTCATTAATTATCAGGATAAATCAAAAAACACTCGTAACGAATGACTTATTAACATAATATTATCAGATCAATCACTTGTTAAAAAAATTCATCCATTTATTTATTAAAACTAAAATCTAATTCTTAAATATCTAATAAATTAAAAATATACTCTGTTATTGTATCATTGTCTCGGGATAAAAGATGCCTTTTTATTTTTGCATAAAACAATTTATATCATATTTTATATTTTATAAAGTACTTTTTTTTTGTATGATTCTAAATACAAATATATTATGATGAAAATTCTAACTAAAAATATATATAATCATATACTTTAGTCATATAAAATAATATTATCCTACTCAATTTATCGTACATATTTTTATATATATTTAATGTCTCCAAATCATAATACAATAATTAAATTTTTTAATAAATAATTAAAAAATTTAACGATCGAATCTCAATTATAATATATTATAAAAAATTTGTTTTTAATAAAAAATGGACATAAAAATATTAGTCATTTAAATGAACTTCCATTAATACTTCTTGATTTATCCTGATGATTGATAGAAAATTTCTATAGAACCGAATCGATTATTTCAGATCCGACGTTATTCGATCTGATTAATTATTTTTTATATGTGTATTTAAATATTTTTTGATTTTAATTTTTTTAACTTAAATATTATAATTTAATCACTAAAATTTAATTAATTTAATTCCGATTTTTTTTAAAAAATAAAAAAATATATTGATACGCACGGAAAATGTGCACCGTAAGTATGCAGATAACGCGTGCGATACTTTATAATTAAAAAAGTTAAAAAAATATTTCAGCTAATAATTTTATTATTATTATTATTATTATTATTTGAGTGACCCAATTGTTGGTAACTTAAGACTCAAGAGTACAATTATTTTTCTTAAAAGTACAATTACCTTCACATGATTTATTAAAATGTGATTCTCATGGAAATTGCCAAAAATGTTCGAGAAACATTTACAAACACTGCAAAGAGTAGATTCTCCCATGCCTTTTGCATGTTTTTATAATAATATTTTTAAAATAACTAATTTACTTATTTTCCTCTTCAAAAAATACATCACTTCTTTTTATAAAAAAACTCTTATGACCATTTAATTCACTAAATAGAATTAATATATAATATAAACAAATAAAATTATAACTTTAAACTAAATACTCTAAATCTATAGACGAAAAATAATTATTAATAACAAATAAACTTTTATTTTATTAAATGGGTTGGAGTGTATTGCCATAGAGTTTGAACCTTTATTAATTTTGACTTTTGTTTAATATTTTTATTTTTTATTTATCCATCCTCATATTTTTGAGGATAACAAATAAGATAATAAATCTAATCATCATATTACAATTTTTTTTAAACTTTAGAGTTAGATCAAAAAAATATCCAACACCTTTTTTTCATTTTCAGTTACAGAAAATTTATTATCTCCTATTTTAATAATTTAAAATCTTTTACTCTTTTCTAAAAAATAATTATTCATGGAATAAAATTAAAAACTATTTATTTTCATAATCAAAGGCATCATAATTTCAAATTTTGGATGGATGTTCATTCCACAAGAATATTCATCATTGTTCTAGTTTTGTTTTTTTTCACCTTCAGTTTCACTTTCACTTTTTACCAACCTACGTACCCCCCAAATAATTGGTTAAGTACACCAACCATTTTGGGCGTTGTTGGGTTTAGGGTTTGGAAGCATGTGCCGAACATCAATAGCGACTTGTCTAGTGCGAGTCAGTAGTACATGGAATATTCTCCTCAATAATTGGTCAGTACAAACCACACAAACTAAAACAACAATGTTAATTGTAATTTGCTTCATCTAAACTAAGGTTAATTAACAAGGACTATGATTAATCTTCGTAATTAGGTTAAGAAACATATCATTTATTTTGAAATCTGATTATAATCGGTTCGATCGGTTCAACCGAAAACTAGCAACGAATGCGGTCTACTTTGAGTCCTACATTGGTAGGACCCCTAAAATCTTCATTCTTGAGGTTAACCACTAGGGAAAAAAAAGGGGAGAGGAGATTCATTGGATCTTGTTCGAATCATTTACGGCATAGAAATGAATAGTCGCCATGTGAAAAATGAATTTCTTGGCGGTGTGCTTGAGTTCACGTGTTTCTAGCTTCACTTCTTTGTCTTGGAATGTTTAGATGTTTATTTATTTACTTAATAATATATATACAGAGAGCTTTGATAGCCTACATATCTTATCCTGCACAACCATAGGTACCTGCTGAAATAACATAATCATGATAACTGATTCATCACACATATTTTGATTAATGATGTGCAGGTGGCCACCTCAACAGGTGCTCATGGCTATACATGATAAGGTGTGCAGGATAACAGAACTCTCTCTCTCTATATATCTTCTCACCCCTATGTGCACCCGTGTGCACCAAGTATATATATGTTTTTTAAATTTTTTTTAGAACAAAGAGTTAAGAATTTGAAGCTTAATCTTTAGGATTTAAGTTATAATATTCAAACTAAAGAAATTAAAAAAAATTATACTTAGTACACACGGGAGGTGAACATGATAACAGTCCCTTCTCTCTCTATATATCCTTAAGATTTTTTTTTGAAAAAATAAAATCAATGGGTTGAGCTTGGACCGAGAGTCAAATATAGCTCAACCGAAGCTAAGCCGGTATCAAGTGATCAACTCTAAAGCTATAGGCCATGCTCGATATGACTTGTGACAAACCAAATCAAGCCAACTTGACACATCTTATATGTGTCGATCGAGCGGCCTAGCCCATGCTCAGCCCAATCAATTTATTTTGGCACATATAGGTAGAGATGACAATGGACCATGTAGTATAACTTTTATTTAATAAGAAACTATTAGAATCCTAGTTGTTGTATTTTGATGTGTTATTGAATAAGTTTAAATTAAGTTCTTGTGTTTTGATCTGTATGTCTAAATATGTAGGGACTTAGAAAAATATATAGGTATCCGATGGCTAAGGAGCATTAGAGACGATATATAAGACGCAGGCGAATGAGATAGATAACACAGAAAGGAGCCGACGAGCTCAGAGGTAATTAAAATGCTTGCAAGAAAAGTTTTTTTATGCTCAAACCATTACACTGATAAAATCTAAAATCACATATAGACATGGTAACAACTACATACATAAATACATTAGCATTTGTCCATTAATATACACTACACACACAAGTCAATCCTAAACAATAGAATGTGAGTTGATTCGGTCGGACATCAAAGATTAGAGAACTATCAATGAGGAGTCTGATGATGGATCGGCTCCTAGTAAAGTAGTGGCCGGAATTGTGAGAGCATACTTGCGCTCGCGGGAACGAGCTTTCTTTTATATCCTTACCCTAGCGGAGGAAATAGAGCCCACGTCCTTCACTTTTTTCACGTTCGGATCAAGGGGGGTATCAAGTTGTCCCTGGGGTGCGGGCCCACATAACCACGTACTTCAAGTTGAGGAGATGCATCGCCTACATATGTTCTCCGCGTTCTACATTCTCCACGTCCTCGATTAACCCCATCCTCCTTACACGAGTGTCGAGTGATATTGGTATCGGAGTCGGGAGTTGAACACTAAGTTGTCGTGGCGCCGGAGTCAGGTGTGACCGAGTGTTGTGAGGTCGGACTTCTACTTAGTCAGGTGTTCGCACTCGGGCTTGGCTTGATGTGGCTTGAGCCCTCTCTTGACTAAGTGGGATCTAATCTTGCTTTCGACTTATAACCCAGCTTGACTTTTGATTATGCCACATGGGAGCCGACTACCTAAGGCATCGCCATCACAACTAAACCCTAAATAATAGAATGTGTCGCTTTAAAATTTGAATTTTAAATGAGCTGATGTAACTTGCTCGAGGAAGTCATTAACAGTACTCAGCTGATCACTATCGGATAACAAATGTAAATATTTGAATGAATTTTGATTTAAATATATTATGTGTTTCATGATTCAATTTGAATTAAAAGTTATGATTTTTAAAATTTACATAATATTCACGTTATAATATCTACGAAATCGTAATTGTTATAATGTATCCTCGATTCAAGATTTAGACAGAAAATATAAGTGAGAGATAATAATGAAA
>JBBUKS010265392.1:0-21545 GCA_038050645.1 Hedychium gardnerianum
GGATGGAATTAGGGTTGAGGGTGCTGGGGAAACTGAGGAGAGGAAGATATACAGGGAGATTTGAAGTTTTCACCCCATCAATTACTGAGGAACGTGGCAAAATTTCTCCCGCGTAAGGCAGCGAGAACGCAGAAGCGCGTTGATTTTTGCCACGTCAACTGTCCACGTTGGCTGTCGCCCATGATCGCTCACATAAGGGTGTGCAGGATACCAAAACTATATATATAGAGAGTTCGGTTAGTTTGCACATTTTATCCTGTACAATCATGGGCACCTGTTGAGGTGGTCACCTGCACATCATTGATCAAAATATATATGATATGATCAGTGATTAAGATTATGCCACCTCAAGTGTACATGATTGTACAGGATAAGATGTGTAGGCTATCAAAATCTTTTATATATATATATATATAATTTCACAGGCTAATGTAATTATTATTTTTATGCATGAATTAATACAATTTATTTCATCCAAAATTGCGGCATATGTTTGTTCCACCTTAGTGGGCATTGTGCATGTTTCTCAGGTGGGCGAGGTGCGAGGCCAAGTGGGCCGAGGTTGGAAGAATTCGAGTCCAATACAACAACTTGCTATTTAATCAATCGAATAAACTATTTTATTAATTAGAAAAATAACACTTTTTAAGGATAATGATCTCTCTTGTCGAGCTTAATAACACTTTTAATAAATAAGTATAAACAAACTTGATGAAATAAATAAATTTATAAATGATTCTTTCTTCCTAACAGTTCGCTAAGTTTTTTTATTAAGTATGATTCGCGTGCCAAACCTAATTCAAAACTTTAAAATGATATTAAAAATAAGTCAAGGAGACTCAAAACATAAGTCGATCAAAGTTGGACCCACGACAGATTGCTGCTGGCGGTCACGATCTATGACAAATTGTGTCGTGCCTAATTCGATGCGACACTCATTCTGAAACCTCTAGCCTAACCATTTCTCTAATGAAAAGGTAGATCTCATGATCAAAACTCTCTTTTTTTATAAAATATAGTTTCGCATTCCTGATGATCTCCCAAAAGAGGAAGAAGAAGCTAAGTTGCCATGAACCTACTTAGCCTTTTTCATTTTTTAAATTCTATCTTTTTGTTCTTCAATCCTCCAAAATCAACAAAAGAGTCTCCTACATATCCAAGAAAAACCTTGTTTATTTGTTAATCCAATCTTAGAATTCAACAAAGCAACACAATCCTTTTCTTTTCTTCTTCTTCTTCCTCCTCCTCCTTCCTCCTTCAAACAAAAAGAATCTTCAACAGTTTGGTCATGCTTCCACCTTACTGACCAATGAATGCCTCTCTTTGTGAAAGCTCCATTACATTCATCTTTTGTGGAGGTGAAAGTGGAAGCCATGCACATTGCACTAATCTCTCAAGTCATCATCAGAAATTAAAAACAAAAATCAGAATAAAAACTAAAACTAAAATCAAATGTAAAAAAGGAAAATAAACAGCCAAAACTGTGGAACTCATGCAATTGAAATGGCCTTCAATGGTTTGCTAGTTCTGTGAGTGGCTTGAGCTCTGGGAAACACTTCTGGACCTGCCTTTCAGGGTTTCTAGCTCTATCTGCTCCAGGGCCTGCACCACTTCTTTCATCGAAGGCCGGCTCTTTGGGTCGACCGTGAGGCACTTGAGGGTGAGTTGGGCGGCTAGGCGAGCCCCCTTGGAGGGATACTGCCCCTCGAGCCGGGGGTCCATTAGTTGGGCTAACTTTCGGCGGTCCGCTAAGTGGGGTTTGGAGTATTCTACAAAGTTGTGCTGCCCGCTCGGGCGACTCGGGTCGAATGCCCTCTGCCCCGAGAGTATCTCGAGTAGCACTGCCCCGAATCCGTATACATCGCTCTTTACGTACAAATGACCTATGTGAAATGAACAAAGCGACCGTAAAGAGGATGATCCAATAGAAATAGAAATATCTTTCTTCATATATTTACCCGTGCTAACATATTCGGGCGCCGCATATCCATAGGTGCCCATGACTCGTGTGGTAACATGCGAGTCCCCTTCGCCCGGGCCATGCTTTGCTAGTCCAAAATCTGAGAGTTTGGGGGTGAAATTCTACATTCAAGTGACAATCGAAAGTCTTTTAAGATAAATAATCAATCAATGAACTCCGTAATGACAACAACAAAAAAACACAACATTCACCGAGTCGAGAAGAATGTTCGAAGCCTTGAAGTCGCGATAGATGATTTGCCTCTCCGACGCGTGTAGGAACGCGAGCCCTCGGGCTGCGCCTATAACTATCTTGAGCCTCAGGCTCCACGAAAGTGGCTCGAAGGCAGCCCCTCCTGCCCCCAAAATTCCAAAGGCAAAACACACACACACACAAACCCTTTAGCACGTGTCTGAAACACTGTACGATGCATTAGGAACAAAACCCTCTTTCTAACTGAATTAACTGTCAAACTCACTTCTGAAGAGGTGATTCTCCAAGCTTCCCTTGGCCATGTACTCGTAAACAAGAAGGTGCTCCTTCTCATCCAAGCAGTAGCCCAAGAGCTTGACGAGGTTCGGGTGCGAAAGCCGGCCGAGGAAGTCGACTTCCGACTGCACTCAAATCTTTTTGGGTGAGCCCAACTGGTTCAGAAACTACCAAATTTGTTAAGAGAGAATTTCTTTTTCTTTTACCTGCCACTGTTCCAGGCCCTGCATGCCATCGGTGTTCAATTTCTTGACGGCCACCACCATGCCGAGGCCGCTCTTGGCAGGGTTCAGGGTCTTCTCCTCCACCCAGCCCTTGTACACCCTCCCGAAGCCTCCCTCGCCGAGGACCGAGTCGGCCTTGAAGTTCCTCGTCGCGACTCGCAGCTCCGAGAAGGTGAAGACCCGGAGGTTGGGCGCCTCGAGGATCCGGCCGTCAGGGAACGCGTCGTCGGCGCTGATGAAGCTGCCGTCGGACTGGCTGAAAATGCTCCCGCTGCGCGTGGAGAGCCTGTCGATCGCCGGGCCGCTGCTGCTTGCCCCTGAATTGGTTGCAGGGAAGGGCAGGCAGTTCCCCATGCCTGGTTCTGAACTGGTGCTCGTCGCTCTGTGCTGTTGGATTTGATCTCTGCTCTTTAAGAGGAGCAGAAGAAATCTGGAGAAGGGAAAGGGAAAGGGGAAAGGGAAAGGAAAAGGGCAAAAAAAGGAGGGAGAAAGAGCAAGGTTGACCATTCTGTGTGTTTGGATTGCGTCAATGAGCACTAGGAATGCACTTGTTTATCATGAAGAGCATGTGTTTGCTTGTGTACCATAGAATCATTACTCTGCCTTTCTGTCGCTATTCTCGTTGACCTCGATCAGTTTGGGCTCTCTGGGAAAACTTGACAAGCACCTCTTTTGGTCTTTGTATCACTTTGCCAATAGCTTCTCTTGTTTTATATCTCGGGCTCTAACAAGAGTGTGATATTTAATGTTTTATGGTTCCAAGTTAATTGATGTCATAGTCTAACTCAATTTCAAGTTCTACAAGTTCAGTATCCCTTTGTCAGGCGGTTAACATGGTTAGACATGAGTAGGCAATTCACCAAACCTTTCGCGATTGTAAGCCCTGTTGGCTGGAGGGGTTGCTCCCCGTGTCGGTCAATCGGTGCACACCCGGAAGCGCAAATAGGGCGTTGAACACTAAACTCAAGACTTTGTTTTGTTGTGTACAAAAGTGAACACAGCTTTTGGCTCAGTGTTTTTTATGGATGTTCTTGGACTCTTTGTTTCTCTTCTTCTGGCCCTCTTTTTGCTTTTTCACTCGACCCTTTTGCTAATACAATAAGGACAAATCTTGTTTGTTTGTATTGAGAATTATAAGAATACAAATTTACAATGTGTTGTCAGTATGAAAAAGAGTAAAAATACTACACAGAAAAATAATTGAAAAAAAATATATATATACAAGATCATCTTGTCTCAAACTATGAAAAAAAAAAACAATGAAATCACACTCTTGTATAGCTAATACATCCTTTAATTGCACCATATGACTAGATACTGGCCGTCTCAAAATTCCAGACGTCGAGCACTCCAATAACATGTCCAATGTAAAGGTATCCACCAGGGGAAACTTGAATACTGTCAATTTCTTCTTTGCAACAAATATGACCTCTATCAGTGAATCTGTGAAACAATGAAATAGTTTCTATTAGTTTTTGCACAATTCAATGATGTAGAATATTTTAAGAAAAAGGCCTAAGTAATAGACATACGATGGCAATTCATAGGTGCGAATGGAGTTGTCACTGCAAGAGGATAATAAAATGGGTGTCCCCTGAATCCCACGTAAACAAACAGGGCCCTGAAAATAATTACAAAAAAAAACAGAATTAATTAGTAGATTCTTATAAATAGCTTACAAAGGTGTTTTCAAGACATAAGCATGTGGTTTTGTAAACTTATAGTCACAGTAGTAATCGTCAAATTTAATTCAAGAATAAAAATAAGTTCGACAAAAATATCTATGTTTCACAAAACTCACAAGTGTTTCTCTCATTTCCAAATAAAACTAGTTTATGAGAGATGAATTAATTTTTATGAACATTTTGCCTAAGGGATAAGGGAATTCATTGATTGCTTCTTTATAATCATGTTGTATTAAAAAATTTAGTTTACCAGTTTGTACAAAGATTACTTACGTGGTTTTCTTGGTGGGAATATACCATTTCTAGATTTCCACCTTTGGTAGTTGTCCAAATCTGCATTGAGAAAATTAAAAACAATGATTAGAAACATCAATCACCATATCAGTGAAGTAAAATTGAATGTTGTGTAGTAGAAGGGGAAAAAAAAACACCGAGAATGTAAAAGAAAACTAACTTTTATTGTGTTGTCCAAGGAACATGAAATCAAAAATTTATCATAACTTAGCAACGACAAGACTGCCGACTTATGTTCAGTGACTGTCTGTACACATTCCAAGGTAGCAAGGTTCCACACCTGAAGGAGAGGACAATGAAGTATTAGAGAAACAACATTCTTCTACGCTAATAAAGCTGAAAGCAGATTAAGTAAATAGAAAATGCAGTATTTATTCCCTTCAAATATGTTAGCAAATAGAACAAAAATTGAGATATAAAGCCCTCCATTATGTGTTGATGGAGCAAGCTTAGAGACATCATTTGTTTTAAGTTTTTAATTAGAACTACAGAACTCATTTTGTTACTAGTCTCGAGTATAAAACAACAAATGCAGCAACTAAGTTGACAATGATACATGACATGATTCTTACTTTGATTGTGTGGTCCATGGAGGCAGAGTAAAGCATGTCGCCCACCATAAATGAGGTTACTGCAAGTTTATGACCAACAAGGGAGGCTGTTGGCTCAAGAGAGTTATTTTCTGATTCAATTTTCCATGCCAGTATACTTCCATCCTGCAGCAAGAATATAGGGATGAGAATTCGGCTATCAAAAAGAAAAATGTGAAGCATAGAAAAGCAGGATAAGCAAGCATATAGAATACCTGAACACCAGCAAATAGCAATCCGTTGGCAACAGCCAGAGAATGGACCTGTCCATTTGGTCCATCAAGACAAGTCTGAGTTTCAATTTCAGTGTTCCAGACCTTGATAGAATTTGGAACTCCTACAAATATCCAGGGTCCTTCACTTATCAGAGCACCCACTTCCCCTCACATTTTGAAGCTAGCAAGGAGTTGACCAGTATGGCAATCCCAAATCCTTAACCTTTCGTCCTTTCCTCCAGAGAACAACATGTCTGAGTCATCTGGAAGTGTGATTCCTGAGACGACGTTGTTGTGCCATCGGAGAGAGGCGAGATGGGAGAATACTCCTCCGCAAGTAGAGTTCCCAGCGAAGAACTGGCCGCGACTCTTGTCATCGTGGTCTTTACGATGGGTGGGCTGGCGTCCCGAGGCTTCTTCAACTCGGAGGGAGAGTCGGAGGTGTTAGGGTTGGTCCACACCGGACTCTGCTTGGTGATTGTGGCAGCCACAGGGGGTGGTGCGTCGGCGGCATTGTCATTCGTCTTTGAGACAGGTGGGCTGGCATCCCGACGCTTCCCCAACTCGGAGGGAGGGTCGGAAGTGTTAGGGTTGGTCCACGCCAGCCGCCGCTTATTGATTGTGGCAGCCACAGGAGGTGGTGCGTCTACGGCATTGTCATTCTTCTTTGCGACAACGGGTGGGCTGGCATCGCAACGCTTCCCCAACTCGGCGGGATGGTCGGAGGTGTTAGGGCTGGTCGACGCTGGGCGCCGCTTCTTGATTGTGGCAGCCAGAGGAGGTGGTGCGTCGGCGGCATTGTCGTTCTTCTTTGCGACGACGGGTGGACTGGCGTCGCGGCGCTTCCCCAACACGGAAGGAAGGCCAGAGGTGTTAGGGTAGGTCTGCGCCAGCCACCGCTTCGTGATTGCGGCAGCCACAGGGCGCGGTGCGTCGGCCAACTCGCCGTGCAGAAAGCAGCACGGGTGGCTATCGCACCGCCCCGCCCGCCAGTAGTAGCAGTCTCGGAGACGGGGAGGCGCCGTGGCGCGGGAAGAGGAGCTCAGCCTCTGGTAGACCCGCTTGATTCCGCGTCGAACGAAGGCGGTCTTCTCCATCTCTGGAATCGCACTCGCAGCGGTTGCAAGAAGAAGATTGAAAGAGGAGTGGAAATAGTTTGAGAAAGGGTTTGTCGGAGCTTATATAGGTGGCTTGGACGAGAAGCAATCCGAACAAGTTTGGAATTGGAATTGGAGTTGGATCGGAACTGGAATTGGAATCAATTTAATTACCAGGCTCATTAGCCGGTCCATTATCCAGACCAATTTGCAGGCCCATTATAACAGCTAAAGGAGGGTAAAGCCATGGATTTGGGTGTCTTTACATTAGGCCTCCAATTAGCAGGTCCATCTACAATTTTTCCCAACACCTTTCTTTAGTCAAAGATATTTTTTGTTGCATGCTCTGCGACATAAACCATATTTAATGATTCTCAAATGGAGTATATACGTCATAACAAGTGGGGACATATAATTCAAAATATGATTAATTCAGAAGGGTAGTTTTATGTAATTCTTAGATTAACAACAAAAATAAATAAATTATCCTTCAATTTTTATCCTTTCAAACAAAAATACTCATAAAATTTTATCAAATTTCAATCCGTCCGAGATATAATCAAAACTCTAGTCGACGGACATAACATCATGGCCCTGACGGCCGTCGAAGGCCGCGTTTTCTCCGCCCACCAAGACAATCACATCCGCTTGTGGCATGCTACCCCCGCGGCACCGACAACTCCGAGGACACCTTCCGGCTCGCCCTAACACTTCCCATGGCTCGGGAAGATCCTGCTGCAAAGAAACTCCATGAAGACCCAACGATACCACCACAAGCTCTAAATCGAGCACACGGACAACATCTCACGTCAACTCCTAGTTCAAAAATAATACAATAAAATGCTCAATTAAATTATACACTAAAATTTCTAAACAAATAATTTTTATTATATTATTTAAAATTGAACTAATATTTTATTTTTCATAATTTTAATTATATAATTACCTAATAATCAGTTAATCAAAATTATGCATGATAATTTAAATCAAACACAACCTAAATATTGTCGGATCAAAAATGATACTTTCAGTAAAAACATTAATAATAATAATAAAAAAAATACTACCAAAATTTCATACATATAGGATGAGTACCTGTGTTTCTCGCTTTTACTTTCCCGGATTCAACGTATTTACGTGCAATAACTAAAACAAGGGGGAAAAAAATCTCCTTGAAGCTTTTCAAAGAACACATCTTTATTCAGTAAAAATAATCAACAGCAAACAGCGGAGAAAAAAAAATATATTCATTTCGACTAATAGACTATAGAAATTTATAAAGGAAATGAATGAATTAGTAAATGGCGACGTTAACTATGCACGGGGCAAAAGGCTCGGCGCTTGAACTCTGAACTCCAAACGCTCGCCGGTACAATTCTCACAACATTATTGTGTTGATGCCCCCCCCCAATCTTGTGGCCTCGTCCAACCTGAAAAAACAAAAAAAAATAAAGAAAGCTAGCGTTAGTACAATCATGTCATGGTGCATGATCAAAAGAGCAATTTTCATATCGTTGCCCATTGTATATGTTCATTTTTATCAATTTACAATAATAATAATAATAATAATAATTCCATTGGGAGATTCACTTTCTTATTGATTTCTCACTTAACAAAAATAGATTGCATCAAACAATATTGTTTCAATTAAAGAACAAGGTGTGAATATTTTCTTGAAATAGTTTTTACTTTAGATTGCTAAGTATAAGTGAACAATTTATGATATAGAGAAGTATGTATAGTGGATATGCATACTAAAGGTGATGAGGTTTCACTTTGATAATAATCAAAATGCGAAACCAAATTTGATGACTTTAAAAAAAAAGAGGCATTCTTTTTGGATTTTAACCTTCTGGCTAAGATTCAAATCTTCCGAATATAAGTCCAAGAATTTTACCACTAAAGCAGCTCAGTGGAAAACTGACATCGACATGAACATAGCTGCTGCACTCTTGCCCCCCAGCTACTGCTACCGCTAGTATATTTTACACTGATGGATCTAGACACCCTGCAAAGAAACTAAAGTTAAAATTACCGAAGAAGACCCGACTAAAACTAAAATGAAAAATTCCAGGTGAATTAACCTCTCACTGAATGGTTAGTAGAAGATTCTGTTAGAAAATGAACAACTTGATTGATTCCTTTAAACGACGAATGTCAGTCTGCCTCATTGATGATAAACTTGAAAACCTGAAAAAAATGCAAATGCAAATATCAAATGCGAGAAAGATGACAGAAAATGAGAAAGATAACTCCAAGTAGTAAGCTCATCTGGAGCCAGTAATTGGATTCATATATAAATGAGAGAACATGAACTTACTGTATTTGTTGTATCTGATGTGATGGGGCTTCAAGCATTTGAAAGAGGTTACTGGCCCTCAGCACTTGGTGACTTTATAAAGCATTTCATGCATCTGTACCAGTTCTGGTCATGTTCACAGACATCTCTTTACCGTTTATGGTGGAACCTTGACAGAGCAAATCAATATGAATATCAGGGCCTATAATACAATCAGCTTGTGTACATTCCACTTCTTTTACAGGGAGACCGACGACGGATATAACCCATACTCATCTCTTATGCATTTTGGTTGATTGTCTAATCCTTGGTCAGTATCTAAAAACAACAAAGCCTGCAACATCCAATGTACAAAAAATTGCAAGCCAGCTTCTCTTTACACATTCAATCAAACGAGCTGGAAAGTACCCCGTCTCTTCGAGGAAAACATTATTCGACTTGCAGCAGGAAATTAGTTTTCTCCCTAGGATGTTCGCCAATGAACAGACTGCAACAGCAGGAGTTATCTACAGGTCTATTCACAGAAGAGTGCTCAACTAACCGCAAGCTTCTAACGACCAATAGACTCCAGTGAAACTCTTACAAGTCGAAGCAACCCTTCCACATCATGAAAGTTGAAATCAAGGGCCTTTTTCACTGAAGACAGGCTATCTGGCCTGTCCTTGTCAAGATTGGCACTAGCAGCTGCAATCGAAATTTGTATTTTCCTAGTTGCTTCAAATGCACAGTTTAGGTCATTTGTCTGCAATAAAGCGCATTGGAACCATATTTATACATACAAAAAGGAAACTAAGAATCAAACCTCATTTTTCTAACAAAGCCATGGAACACTTTAGACACTAGGACAATACTCTAGTCAATTTTCAATTGTTAATTTCTTTCAGTAACAGAATAAGAAAGTCAGCACGTATATATACAGATCACAGTATGAGAAAGCAATAGTAATCTATTAACTTACATAATGAAGCAAACGCATAACTTGAAGATGATGGCGAGCAGCTAAAATATGGTTAGCAGCAACTTGTGGAGAACTTGCATCTTTCGCTGAAACATTCTTACCCAATAATGCCTGATTGTTTAAATTATCAACATCCGACGCAGAAGAAGATGGTGATTCACCTAAAATCCAAAGACAAACAAATATCAAAAACCAGTGCATGGTATGCTAACTGGCATGAGAAAAGGAGGACTAAATTAGCAAAAAAAAAGTAATAAGAAATATGAATACTAATATGGAAGGTAATCCTCAAAGTTAATTCACTTCTTACCAAGAAAATCATACTTTCAATTAAAAAATGTACTTAATTATTAAGTCATGATTAAGTAAAGGAAATCATTATAGGTATGGTGAAGCATCAGATACAATTCACGGCCAGAATTCAATGAATAAAGTAAGCTACTAAGGAATTGGTAACTGGTTATTTAAACATGCACCAAGAGGGGGAAAAAACAAATAAATGTTAACCAGTAAAATAGACATCTAAAATGAGTGTACTAATATTGTTAATAGACAAAAAAAAAGTTATAATCACATGGAGCACAAAGTGAAGGGAACTTAGAGTAAAAGGGCAACATCAGCAAAACTACCCTAACATGGCTTCAGTGATCAAATAAGCAAGTATGATCTCTAAAGACAATCAAACACATTAGCCTTCAAAGATAATTGAAACCTCAAATGCATGACTCTTGAAAATGTCACACTTCCAAACCTGAAGGATGAAATTGAAAAGCAGCTTGCAGCTCATGCCGTTCTCTACTTGCATTAGGATTTTTACAGTATGCAGCCTTCAGATAAGCCACTTCGATGCACTTGTATGCTAGAGCAGCTGAAGCCATTTCCTTAATTCTCTCACATTCACGGGCTACAAATCTGTCAAGATAAAGTATAACATTATTGCACAAATTTTTGACTTGATAGATTTCTATCCCTAACACAGATATGGAAGTAGTGCAGTACTATTGCATAGTTGTCTTTGTTATAACTTATATTTAATTATTTATTCTTGGTTGCTAAATTTTGTACAACGTTGCTATTTTAATCATATATAAAAGATGACCTTTTAACAACATCTAATTTAGTCCAACCATTTTAACAATATTAACACCTGAGAAGTGGGTAGATCTCATTATTTGAAGCTTATTATATCAATCTAGTTAACTATATTCAAAATTGTTTTAGCATGACCCTGGATCATCATGGATAAGAAGTGACCCTATAATTAATATGTTGTTGGTGATTAATAAATAGCTCAAGCCACACAAAAAATCAAACAATTTGGTTCAGATGAACAGAGATTCAAAATCTCAATTGTAGGTTCGGTCTTTAACCACAACAATTCAGTTTCAATATCATATCATGTCGTGCTGGTGCCATTATTGTATGCTATATACACACACTGGTATACACACACGGGCACACACACAAAAATGACATATTTATACATATTTATAATATATACATACAATAACACACACACACACACACACACACACACATATATATATATATATTCTTAATTATTTTGTCATTCGCTTTGCTCGCGAAATTCCAAAATTGGATCCCTTAAGAGTCAGTTATGGTATAATAATCAAGTGTCCTCAATGTGTATTACAACAACATAAAAAATAAAAGATATCATGAGTTCATGACTTTAGGATTGGCCACAAAAGTGTTGGTGCTGGGAGCACAACATTTAACCCAAAGTTTTGATATATGACTAAGGTTAAAGTTAGGTTTGATAACAACTTGATGTCAAGTGTGCAAGTGTAGGAAACTTGACAAATGGAAAAGTCTTAATGAATGAAGCTAGGCAGTGACAAAGTCCAATGAAGTCAGGCAGTGAAAAAACCTAGTGAGTTAAGCTAGGCGACTAAAATCCGGGTTGGAATTAGGCAGAGCTAAGTTTTGGTTGGAAACCAAGCAAGAAAGTCCTAGTTGGGAACTAAGTGAAGACAAGTCCAAGTAGGTCAGAAGTCTGATAACTTGGCAAGACAAGTCCAAGTAGGTTAGAAGTCTGATAGCTTAGCAAGACAAGTCCAAGTGGGATTAGAGATTTGATTGTTTGGCACAAAGTCCAAGTATGTGGAATTAGTTGGGAGCTGATTGCTTGGCAACCTAAACTAGATGAGTCAAAATCTAGTCAGGTAAAGTGCGAGTAACTTTATATTCTACATCATACTTATTACATGTAACAACTGCGGGAAAGCAAGTTCGACGTTTAAGACGACCCGAAGGCATCCGGGGCTGGCTGGTGATAACTCTCGACGAGTGAAGTCGAAGGGTCCCGTAGTTGGGTCGAGGCGACCAGAGAAGCTTTCAGGCGACCGGGAGACAACATTATCAGCAACCCGAGCGAGTCGGATCAAGATCAAATTTGACCCCTCTACAGGCGACCGGAGAGCATCCAATCGGTTGAGGAGCTTCGTTAACGTTAGATAAAATTGTAGACACGTCAGCACCTATACAAGCGACCGGGAAGGCTCCAGGCAATCGAAGGAGTGCTATAAAAGGAGCTTCGAGACAGAGGTTGAATACAACACAATCAAGACTTCTCTTAATCTCTTATGCTCGTGCTCTAGTGCTCTCTCGCTTTCTGTGCTACGACACATTGCAACTCTGCGCTTCAGTTTTGATCGGTTTGTTGTTGTTGTTTTATTGTAAGATTTCTCCACCTAGGAGAAATTGAAAATAAGAATTATATTTTATTATTGCTGCATGTGCTTATTTTCTTGTCTTGATTTAACTGTGCTTAACTTGCCTTTATGATAAACTATTAGATTAATATTTATTTCCGCTGTGCTATTACTTTGTTTATCTATTATTTGTTGAAATATTAATTCGTAAAATTCATAACTCTATTCAACCCCCTAGCGTCGAGTTCGATCCTACAAAAAATTTATCCAGCCATTTAATTGTATACAAGAACTTGGTGTATACTATGAGGCCTTGGAGTATACTAACTTTAATATTGCATTTAGCATTATCACCAATTAATGTTCATGTAATTCTTAACTTACTCGCATAGTTTTGCTGTTTCAAAGTACATTTGAGCTGCTTCAGCTAATTTAGCACTATCAAAAGTAGCAAGTTCCATAAGAGAGGCAATATGTAGAAATTTCAAGGCAGCCTGAAAGAACAGGACAGTGCTTTCAAGCTCTCGTCCTTCAATCTGCAAGAAATCATTTGTAAGAAGCAAACAAATTTTTTAACCACATTGGAATAGCGGTCAGTGTGATCAGAGTGATATGTGAGAGTACATTTACCTTTAGGCGATTGGCAGTGTGTTTAAGATCTCTTGCTTCTTTAACAAGAACAGTATAGTTTTCCTTTCTTATTGGACTGGATGTGTCAGGACCATTAGAAATGGCATGTCTCGTATCAGTATGGTGTGATCCAATATGACTATCTGGATGCTTTTGTTGTCTTACCACTTTCAAAGCATCAGTAGTTACTGCATCAACCATCTCACCATCAGATCTATGCTGCTTGAGAGGTGTAGAGACAACACAGTGAGCTTGAGTTTCTTGTTTATCTCCAGAAGCTAGTTTGAACAGTGACTTCTCTTGTCCAGGCGGTAGATGAAGATCTGGGATACGAGTCTTATGTGAACCATTTTGGTGCACTGTTTTCTCATGTTCTAAAGGTGCCACTTGAATTTCTGGTTTCGAACTTCTAGCTCCAGTAACTAAATTTTTTGAATCTACATTTCTTTGTTGATTGGGATGCACAGAATTACCATTCATATCCATATGATGCTGCAAAGCAAATGACAAACTATTATCTGCTTTACTTGTCGTCCATCTCGAACTGTGTTCCTTCTTCAGCAAGCAATCCTTCACACACTTGTCATGGGTGCCATCTTTTTCATTCCTACAGGAATCAGTAGCAGTCACAAGTCTATAGCTTCTCAGATTATTTGCAGAGTTCAAATCTTTGTTATCAGAAAGAGAACCAGAAGTCTTGAGCCTACTTTTGTCTGAATCAGACTTAGAACCTCGATGTTTCTCTTTAATTCCTGAAGCACTCTTACCAGACATCCACTGTAAGGGGTCATCCATTTGGTGATGCCTACTGGCTTTCTTTATGTCCTGATAATCATCCTTGTGTGGATTATCTCCATTCTCAATGGGAAAAATCTTATCATGAGCACTCTGTTTCACAAGCAGTTTCTCATATTTGCCAACAGTCGACAGGGTTCTTCCCTTCTCCAAATAACCAATGGTCCCTCCTAAAGAATCTATATTAGCAGAATTTGCTGCCTTATGATTTTCAATAGATTGTTTTTGAAAAGAAAAGTAATTATCCTTCCTGCACTTTGCTGCAGGTCTATTTCCCCCGTGAACTTCAACACCTGAACATCTTTTGGGGCTTCCCAACACAGAGTAATCAGTGTTAGTAGCATATTTTTTATCAGAATTCTTTTTGCTCGGTTCTTTTTCCATAATTGGTATCCTCAAAGGTGATGATGAAACCGACTCAACAGGAGATCCCTTTGGTTCTGGAATATTGGATCTACTTTTCTGGGAACCAGAAACCTTTGAAGAACTTGAATTAGCAGCTAAACTAGGTTGCACAGAGTTAGTACCCCTCCTCTTTGAGGAATCCCTCTTTAAGGAATCAAAGTCCAGATCCCTTGAGAATGCTGCATTCTCCTGGCTCTGATTTGAAGGGTGCTCTTTCTCAACCAAATTGATAGCTTCCTCATCCATTTCATCAGGTATGTAATCTCCATTGGCAACCAAGGCCATTCTAGATATTGTTTGCTTTTTATCCTTCCTGCTATTGAGGTTACTGATCTTGGATATCTTTCCTTCGGACACTGATAAATCAGCCTTTTTTTCCTGAACACACACCAATTGACTAAAATTTTCTTTGATATTGAACCCATTTTCCTCATTTTGGTTAGTCGCAAGTGCTTTCCGGTTGCACTGACTTTCTTGGTGCAACAGTTTCTTCTTTGTGATAATGGACTTCTTTACATCTGAAGTACTGAGGTGCTCCTTGATCTGTCCATTATCAAAACACTGAACATCATCCCTTACTTTGTTAGATGGAGTTGGATTGTCTTGCTTATCATATTCTAAGCTCTGCAAGCGTTCTTTCTTGTGCTTCTTTGGTGATCTAAGATCATCTTGATCAACAATTCTCTTGCTTTTTGATTTCGAATGTTTCTCATTTTTTTCACTATGAATACCTGAAAAGAACAAAGATACAAGGAAATATTGTCTTGTTCACATGGCCAAAAAAGATTGACAAGCAAAAGCAATACCTCCACTTGAATAGAATCCATGATTTTTATGTTTGTCTTTTTGCTTTGGCTTGCGCTTTTCTGTTCTGAAATCAGTTGATCTTCCTAGAGTACTACCTGTACCTTTATATGACGAATTAACTTCAGCAGGCAGATTTTGATTAGCATTAACTGAGACTTGATCATCCTTTTTTACAGCATTTGGAAACTCTGTAGAGGTTGATTGATTTAGTACCAAAGCATCTTTTGGATAACTTTTTTTCTTCATAGTAGTAGGCACTCCAAGATGAATTCCACTAGCCAAAGATGTGCTTGCAGCAGGAGGGTCAAAACCATCTAGGCTAGCAACATTTTCTGAAACAGGGGCAACATACATTGCATGCAGAGCATTTGTTGTGTCATCCTCACTGAAAAGGCAACTATTCATCCCCGGCCTACACAAATATATCAATATGTTAGACCATAAAGAAAAGGTAATATGTAAAGAAGCATAAGCAAAGAACCAGTCCAGTTTGTTGATGAAGAAACACTTACAACCAATTCAGCAAATTACATTGCCATTTGGATGGCAGATGACCAGGATTTGTCCCATAAGGTAAGAGGCGCCATTTTTGACAAATGTCACACTGTACCCAATTCTCTTCAATAACAATGGAGGCTTGAGGAGCAATGGGTGCATCTGCAGCAGGGGTATTGCATATCAATGGTACAGATACTGGTTCACCAGCAGATGTACCTAAAGCTAGAATGTCCCCCATCTTTTTACCACCAGTCCCTTCCTTGAATGGCCGAAAAGGCACAGTGGATTCTTCATGCTTGTGCTTCATGACCTTATTCTTAACCTTTAAATTATTTGATGAACCAACTCCAGTCTCTTCGGCTTTGATATCCCAGTTGCTATTTCCATAAGATTCCTTAGCGCCAGACCCACTAGGACATTTAAGTGGTTTTTGAGCTTTAGACTTCTCCGCATGATCACCTTTTCCATGAAAACTTTTCTTTTTTTCATTTAGTGCTGCAGATGAGCTTCCACTTACACTGTCCTTCACAACCTCTCCAAAATCAGATTGACTTGAGATTTCTTTTCTTTTCTTCTCAGGTACTTGGTCCTTTGCTTCAGCTACTTGCTCATTCCTTCTCTTCTCTCCACTTGAGTCGGTGTTTGAAATCTCAGAACCTTTATCAACCTTGACTCTCCCTTCTCTCTGGAGATCAGGTTTCCCATTCTTTTGATTATTTGTATTTTGATCCTCAAATGCTCTCTCTGTCATGCTTGTTTTTTCACTTGATTTCCTTTTTGACATTCTGTTTACTGAATAGCCAACCACATTATTTATTGTGCTATCAACTAGCTCAAACTGTTTTTCTTTTGTAGGACCAGTAATGGGATTGTCCTTTGGTAAATCCTTTCTGATTTCCATTGGGTGATCCAGGGGTTTGCATTCAGTGTGAACACTGTATTCACCAATTTGTCCATCTGCTTTTTTAGTATTTTTTGAATTGGGAGAAACCCTAGTAAAAGAAGTAGAGGCAAGCACTTGTGCTGGTTGAGCTTCTATGTCAATTCCCCTATTCAAGATTACTGCACCTTTGTCTTCGGAAGACTTTGCTCCTCTTGGCCTCCCATTCTGCTGACTCAACTTAGTTGGCTTCTCGAGCAGACCATTTGATTCTCTTGAATGTATAGAAAAATCAATAAAGCCAGGAGTAGTTTCGGACCTTTCCTTGGACAGTTTCCCTTGTTTGTATGGTTTGTTCCAAGAGAGCTCTTTTTCAATTGAGTGAAATAAACAATCTTGGAGTGGTGAAAGAAAATGGACACCAGGAATAGGAAAACATGTCATAACCTGCTCAAGAAGATTGATTAGGATTATTAAAAAAAATACAAAAGAAATCCTGCCCAATATGACAAGAGATAAAAGCAAATTTACCTGGATAATAGTCCTGGGAGATTCATCGGATGCATTATCCAATTCAGGAAAAATTCCATTGCTTCCATCAGGACTTTCCTCAGAAGATGGTGATGGAGAAATATCTAGGCCTAGTCCACTGTAAATAGCAGCATTATTTCTAGCCAAGCTGTTGTCAGTACCCACTTTAATGCGAAGCTTCAGCGTTTTGTGGTCAGAACAATTGGTTGTCTTACTAAACGGTGTCTGCAGCGAACTAGGGTCCTGAGTGTTTGGTTTATTCATAGCGATATCCCATTTGCATGAATTGTCCACTAATGGTACTGCTGCATTATTACTTTTAGGAAAAGATGAACTCAACGTAACTGAAGTGTTCTGGTTTGTGACCTGTAAGTATGAGCTGGTGAACTCAATCTTGCTTACTAACTAACGAAGATCATCTAGCATTTAGCAGTGATTCTGTAAATAAACTTTTTCTATTTGAATCAGCAGAAAAATGTGTTTTCACATAATAAATGAAGAAAAAAAATGATGCTGAATAACCAGATTTTTGTTGCAGAACATTACTTGAAACTGATTTTAATTGAAACTTAGCACGTAACATAAAACCAATTGCATACCTCAACTGACATGTTTGAGGGAGACTTTGCGACATTTTGATTTGCCACTTTATTTGGACTTCTAGGATGACATAAAATGGAAGGAGAACGCTGATAGGTAGGTAAGAATGAACCATATCCTCCAAACTTTGCACCTGTAAATTAGATGCATCTTTATGAGCTGAGAAATCTATACAAATTGGATGCTCAATGAGTTCCTGAGACAACTTTTCTGCCTTACCCAAGTTTTCTGCAGAGACCCCAGCTTCAAAGTCTTTCTGAAAATGTCCCAAGACATCCTGTATTTTTTCATCCTAAAAGAAACAATTAAAAGATAATAATATCACGTAACTGGTGATGATCAACAAAATTTATGAAAAAAGTATCGATGTAGTCTAGAATTTGTTTAACAGTTTGCGAGGAATGGTTGGATGTAATCCAAATTGCATCATATTAAAGATAAATTCCCTAGTCCTAGGCACTACAATTATCATGCATTTAGATGCAGTTTAATTTTCACGGCTTCAAGAAAAAATTTCCATCTAATTCTCTGATGCCATAATGCTGAACTGGAGCTTCGCTCAAGAACAAGGAAAATCCAAGACAAAAGGGATCTTCTTTTTTTTGAATTATCAGATGAACCTTTTTTTTTCTTTTGACAAAAAAAACTCGTCTTTAGAACCATACCTGCTTCCACTCGTTCTAAAAAGTGATTAAGATCAAAACTCATTAATTAACCCAACCACCAGTAATGCAAATGTACGACCAACAAAAAATTGATCACATCAGATTACCTGTTTCCGCAAAGCTCCAACATGAGATGAATATTTCAATCGTAAAATACAGAATTTCCCAGGGTTCTACAACAAAGAAAAGAATGCAAACAAACAAGTGGGAAACCAACTGAGAGGACTTACGATGTAGGAGAGAGCATCGGGATCGATGCAGCGGTCTTCCTCCTGACTGGGGTACGCCTCGCCTTCCTCGAGCTCGATTTCCTCCTCCATGCTTCCTAGCCCCCTTCTGTCATCCTCCCTCCTCGCCGCCGACAGCATCCAATCACGCAACCCTCACCCCCTCCGCACTTCTCCCCTCCCTCCCCACCTCACTTGAAAATCCAAAAAAAAAAATCTCGAATCCCCTTCCTCCGGCGGTCTAAACCCTAGACTCCTTCACCGGAGGACGGCGGCTTCCGAGTCCCGCGGCGATCGGCGCCGGCGCAACACGCGGGGTGGTCGATCCCCGAGATCGAGATCGAGACTTCTCCAGACGAGATCGGGAACGGCGATCGCCACGAGCGCCCGGGCGCTGGTTCCTTTCGATCTCGTTCGCCTGTTTGGTGTTCTTTGAGCATGAGAGAGAGGGAAAGCGAGAGGAAGACGGCGAAGGAAAAGATAATAAATAAAAATAACTATTATTCCCATTTTTTCCCATTACTTTTCTCCTTTTATGCGAATTGATTGTAAAAATTTAATAAAAAATTATTTTTAAAAACATTTTAACTAATTTTTATTTCCCCTCTATCTGATATAGTATTTCAATAATTTTCGTTAGTCGAAATTTTAATTTTCTTATTTGATAAATTATAGAAGGTAAGAGTACTATTTTAAACTATAAGGAAAATAAATAATAAATAAAATAGAAAGGCAAATAAAAAAAATTCTAAATTTTTTTTAATAAAAACTCAGTTTGCCAAAATAATATGAAAATACCAATTTATGATATTTTAATTATTATGGTGGTTACTAACTTTAAAAACTTTAATTGAATCGGCCAAACACTCACAACGCTAGCGGTTTGGAATTATGGGACCAGGACATTAAGTAAAAAGAGTAATTTTAAAAACTTATTATTAAAAGAATATTTATTTTTAAAAATATTAAGAAGGATATTTTATTTTATTTTTATATTTTAAAAATAATTTTATTTAATATTATTATAATATAGATGAACTAATTTTATCCGATTATTATTATAAAAGTAATCAGATTATGCTCGTAATTTAATTTTTAATTATAATATATTTATAAAAAAAATAAAAAATATTAAATTTTTAGATTATTTATCATAAATATTTTTTAATTTATTCTAATAATCTATGAAATAAATTTATAAGACAATTCGATCCTCAAGTTTGTCTATTATTTATTTTTTTTATTATGTGAATGAGATGCATAAATGTCAGTTAATTAATGAATTATAAATTTATTATAATAAAATAATAATTAATTTTTAATAAATATATATTTAAAAATATATATATCATTCTCTAATTATTTAATGATCAATCATAAATTAATTTTATAATTTATTTTATTTTATTTTTATTTTGGAATAATAATATAACAATTAATTCCTTTATATATAATCAAAAGATTTAAAATTTAAAATTTAACTACAATGTACTATAGAAAAAATTTCTTTTAATAAAAATTAAATTTAAGAATGTTGGTTATTTTAATGAATTTTTAATAATATTTTTTGATTTATTTTAACCATCGATGAAAAAAAATTATGAAATTAAATTAATTATTTTAAATTATTATTAATTATTATTTTTTTATAATTTAGTTTATTACGTATGATTTTTATAACGAACGGTAATAGACGCATGGATAAACAGAAAATCTTTTATTATCATTACGTGAATGAGTGAAATTTAGATTTTGCATCAGAATGACGGAAATTTAATATTTCTCAGATAAAAATAATTATTTTAATATTTTTCTCATTATCATTAAATTTTCTTGAATTTTGGAATGCTCATTTAGTTGTCGGGCACGTGTTTCTTAATGTGGGTGATAGTCTAGATTGGCGGCCTGAAGGCCCACTTCTTTGTACCTATATTTTTACCCGACAGTAGCGGATATATAAATTTCCGGCTAGGATTTGTGAGTGAGCGGACGACATCCTGTGGAGTAAAATTGCGGCGGGGAACAGCTTGTGCCACGTTGCGTATTGCGTGGCATATTCCAATAATAGAAAAAATTTGGATTTTTTTAGAATTCAGATGTTCCAGTTTTCCCATTAAAAAGGTATATTATATATCGATTTTTTACTAAATTATATAGATAAAGTTTCGAAATTATAAAATAACATAAGATCGTTTATAAATTATTAAATCATGAATGCTGTTATTGATTTTACCTTTATTATTATTCTTGTCGAGTCTATTTTTTTAGTTATCGAATTAATTTTTTTAATTAGTTTTTATTGATTCATATTAAAAAAATTATTATTCATAATATAATCAAAATCGATTAATAAATTTAAAATTTTCAGAATGATACGAAATTAATTTTTATATATTTATTTAATTATTTTAATTATAAAAATATACTCAAACATCAATTTGACTTAATATACTGAGAGTATTGATTTTTTGAACGAATATGTTTGAAAAATTAATTTATGTTAAAGAATCATTGCTTTTAATATATTGGATTAAATTAATATTTGAGTACATGAATATAATCATAAAAATTAGACAAACTCATATGAGATAATTTCATGTCATTTCGAATTCTCTAAGTCCATCAACCGATTTTAATTGAAATTCTTTAAGTTCATTCAGTCAAAATTGGTTGATAGACCTATAGACCTTAGAATGATATAAAATTAATTTTTATATATTCGTCTAATTTTTCTGATTGTAAAAATACTCTTAAATATTAATTTGACTCAATATATTAAAAGTAATAATTTTTTTAACATGAATCAATCAAAATCGATTTTAAAAAACTCGATTCGATTGCTAAAAAAATCACCTCGACTAGAATAATAATCATGATAAAATCGATACAATATATGTGATTTTATAATTTATAAACTACTCTATGTAATTTAATAATTTTAAAACCTTATCAACATGATTCGATAAAAAGTCATTATATTAATTTATTACTATGTATTATATAATTCTATCTTATATAAGA
>JBBUKS010265603.1:3481-21543 GCA_038050645.1 Hedychium gardnerianum
TAACACCGAGTTAATTTTAAGTTCCACACATCAACTATAAAAGTTTATACAATAACCCAAATCAAGAAGACTTGTAAGATAAACCAAATTTCGTCGAATCTCAGGAGCATAAAAGACATCATCTAGAAATAAGGTACGTCCACCACGTAGGTTGTGTTTGCAAATGTCAACTCCTTTGACTTCTATTCTTGCATTATTTCCTACATATATCCATTTGTTGCCAGTTGGTACTCGATGGTACTCCATGTATATAGCTCGATCACGAGCTATATAGTTTGTTGCTCCTGAATCTATAATCCATAAAGGATAGGAATCAGCTAACAACATGGAACTAGCAACATAATACTCATCAAAAGAAGATAAAATCTACCTTTTTTGGCTTGGTACATTCCCAAGCAAAGTGGTCCTTCTTGCCACAGTTATAGCAAGTCAGCTTGCTTTTAGGTTTTTGTCCATACTTCTTTCCTTTAAAATTCTTCTTGATTGGGCCTTGCCCAGCATGAGCATCAGCTTCTTTTCCTTTTCTTTTCTTGAACCATCTTTTCTTATTCTTGGATCCAGATACTCCAACAGAACTTTCATCTACAAAAGCTTGTTCAGAAATCCTTGGGGATTTAATTCTCTCTGTCTCAAGTTCAACATAGCGTGAGACATTAGTGAAAGTCTTAATACTTTCACTATGTGTAAGATTTTGTTTTATTATTTCCTAAGAATTAGGAAGGGAACGAATTATTGTCTGAACCTATTGTTCATCAGTCAACTCATGATCAGCAGTCTTTAGCTCCTGAATCATATTCGTCATTTCCCTCAGATGTTGGGCCATGGAGACATTTAGACGTTTTTTTTATAGCTATCAAACTTTATTGTCAGTTGATGAAGTTTGCTTAAATTAACTCCACTGTATTTATCTCTTAGGATAACTCAGACTGCATGAGCTGATGGTAATGACTCATACTCAAAAATTGGGTTATTTACCATTGAACTAATTAATATTGTAGGAATGATTAGACCTTCTAGAGGGGGTTTATAGCCTTGCAAATAAAACGAACTTTCTCTTGCTTCTTACTTAAACAAGGATACACACTTTAGTTTTTAAAAAAAACATAAACAGAAAAGAAGAGGCTCACAGATTTACTTAGTTACAACCAGAGTGGTTGTTAATCTAAGAAAGTTGAAAGCTCCACTAAAATGCTCCTTTAGGCGGAGTAGCCTCTTTATAGCATTGACGTACAAGAGTAGAAAAACTAAGCAGTTAAAACAAGTGTGTTGTTTTAAACAGGAGGTCACAGTCTCTATTTATAGTAAACCGGTCAAGGTGACCATTTTGCTGACATGACAGTCACGGGGGCGCCTCTAATGGATCAAAACTGATCCATTGGTGATCTGACAGCGCTGGGGGCGTCTCCAAGCATTGGGTTGCACCTTGGTTGAGCTGACTCAGCTCTCGGATCTTATCCGTTGTGGCGAGTCTTCAATGATGAGCGGAGGCGCCTCCAAGACATAGAGGCACCTCGGGTCTTCTCCGGTTGCCTTGGGTGATTGTCAGTCATCTAGAGTTGAGCTCACTCGAACCCAACTCAGGCCTTCTCCTCGAGCAATCTTCCTCCCTGGCTTCTCGTCCCTCAGACCACGTCCTTCTCGCCTCGCGTCCCTCGGACCATGTCCTTCTTGCTCCACCGATGTACTCTTCCGTAGCTTCTCGTCCCTCGGATGCACTGAGCCCGTCGACTCACTTCTCGTGTCATCCTTCTCGTCCGCTGCGTCTTCCACTCGACTTCTTGTGTTTCCTAAGTTCCTGCACACTTAGACACAAGGATCAAATATCACAGGACCTAACCTAGCTCGGTTGATCACATCAAAATTATCCCGGCGTACTTACAATCTCTCCCTTTTTGATGTGCATCAACCTGAGTTCAAGTTAGGGTAAACTTAAAAGAAATATAAAAGAAATTGCAGTAAGTTATAAAAATAATTACTAAAATTTTGCAATTTATTTTTCCCTATTCCCTATTCTCCTCCTTTGATCACATCAAAAAATATAGGGGGAAAATATATTAAAAAAACTTGAAAGATTACTCAACATAAATCAGCTATTTTTATTTTCTAGCATGCATGTAACAATAATCTAACATACTAGAACAGATTTTGAAATCCAATACAAATTTCTACCTACTGGATTTATCAAATATTTTCTGGAAATATCAAAATATGATTTTTTTTTAAATTTGGCCCTGTGATTTTTCAAATACCAATTTCGTTTTCTAAAATTTCTAAAATTTTGAACATGAAAAATACTTGAATTTAAGCATGCAGGGTTCTTTTTCAATTTTTTAATTTCTTCTTTTAATTTTACATTTTCATTTTTAAGTTTATCAAACTCAGGTAGAGGACATATATTTGCTAAATTAATTCTTAAATTAACATTATCTTTTTTTAATGCAATATATTTGGTTCTTAATTTACACATGGATCTAGACATTAATTTGATTCCTTTATATAATTGATTAGGGAGTAGAAGACATACCTCACTTGCCGTGTCAGATTCGAAGTTAGATATTCCCCCTTCACTACTGCTTTCTTTTGAAATAGCTCCCCCTTCATCAATGCTTTTTTCTTGGTAGTTGACAGTTAGGGCTAGTCAAACATATTCTTTGATTTTGAGCTCTTCTGAAGTTGAGTCATCCCACGTGACTTTTAGGTTTCGATGCTTGGTTTTACTTGGTCATTTCTCCGTTTCTTTCTTCTTCATCTTGGGGCAGTTGTCCTTGATGTGTCCTTCTTCATCGCAATTGTAGCATCATACTCTTCTCTTTCCCTGTAAAAGTTTCTTGGCATGTGACTTGCTAAAATTATTAGTCTTAAAGAATTTATTGAACTTCCTTACCATATGGGCTTCTTTTTCGTCAGTTGAAGAATCGGAGTCTGGTTCATCCTTCTTAGCCTTCAGGGCTAAGTTCTGATTCAAGGTATTCTTCTCTTTTCGTCCTGCACATCTAGTTTCATGAAATTCCAAAGTTAAAAATAAATCATCTAATGTACTTACCTCCAGATTCTTAGAAATATAATAAGAATCAATAATTGAAGACCATATCGAGTTTCTTGGAAATGCATTTAAAGTGAAACGTAAAGAGTCTCGATTAGTTACCATTTCTCCGAGGTTCGTGAGCCCGGTTATGAGCTCCTTGATCCTTGCATGCAAATGGGAAACTACCTCACCTTTTTCTAATTGGAGGTTGCTGAGTTTGTTTCGGAGCATATCTCGTTTAGCCAGCTTGATTTTTGATGTTCCTTCATGTAGCTCTAGGAACTTTTCCAGAGTTCTTTGGCGGAGTCATAGGCACCGATCCGGTTGACTTCTTGAAGCAGTAGGACGCTTAGCAGGTGGAATTCTTCTTTACCGTTTGCCACGAAGTCAGCCTGCTACTTCTTATTCCATAGGTGCTCTTCCTTTTCTTTTCCGTTCTCATCTTTGGGTGCTTCAAAACCGTATTTCATAGTTAGCAGAATGTCAAAATTAGTTTTAAAATATACCTCCATTTTTTTCTTCCATAGCGAAAACTCCCCCTCAAATTTTGGCGGGTATATGCTTGATCCGGCCATTCCTCTTGATCTTGTTGCTGGGTCGGTGATTAGTCCTTCCGAGCGAACCTTGCTCTGATACCACTTGTTAGAACGGTTGGACCGGCTTAGAGGGGGAAATGAACTGCAAATTAAAAGTACTTCTCTTGCTCTTTTTTTTAGCAAGGACACACTAGTTAATTAAAAAAATTAAACATAAAAGAAAAAAAGGCGCAAGGTGTTAATTGGTTACAACCGGAGTGGTTGTTAATTTAAGACAGTTGAAAGCTCCACTAAGATGCTCCTTTAGGCGGAGTAGCCTCTTTACAGCGTTGACGTATAAGACTAAGAAGACTAGAATTGAAAATACAAGTGTCATATCTAAAGGAGAGGTCACAGCCTCTATTTATAGCAAACTGATCGAGGTGACTGTTTTGCTAACGTGGCAGTCATGGGGGCACCTCCATTGATTGGGGCGCCTCCAATGGATCGAATTTAATCCACTGGTGATCTGGCAGCGCTGGGGGTGCCCCAAACATTGGGGGCTCCTCGGTTGAGTTGACTCAGCTTCCAGATCTGATCCTCTGCGGCGGGTCTTCAGCGATGATCGAGAGCGCCTCCATTGCTCTAAGGTGTCTTCATCCAAATAACGGGTGGGGCACCTCCAATCCTTGGGGGCGCCTCCATCAGTTGGCGCTTGAGGTGCCTCCATGTCACCGAGATATCTCACGCGCCTTTTCTTCCGAGGTGCCTCCAAGACATAGAGGCGCCTCGGGTCTTCTCCTTCAGCAGACTTCCTCCTCGACTTCTCATCCCTTTGACCGCGTCCTTCTCGGTCCACCGGTGTACTCTTCCGCAGCTTCTCGTCCCTCGGATACACCGAGCCCGTCGACTCACTTCCCGTGTCATCCTTCTCATCTGCTGCGTCTTCCGCTCAACTTCTTGTGTTCCTAAGTTCATGCACACTTAGACACAAGGATCAAATACCATAGGACCTAACCTAACTAAGTTGATCACATCAAAACTATCCCGGGGTACTTACACAAAGAACAAATGACTCTCATGTTAAGACGTGTAGATGTTTCAGAGACTCCAATTAAAATAGAAGAGTACTTCTTAAAATTTATAAATGTAGAAGATACAACTGGTTTAGGTCTTTTCAATGAATTATAAGTTGTTTTACAATCTTTAAAACTTGATATTGATAATGTGAGAGGACAAGGTTATGATAATGGATCTAATATGAAAGGAAAAAATTAAGGTGTGCAAAGGAGATTGCTTGACATTAATCCTAGAGAAGTTTACATGTCATGTGGTTCTCATTCTCTTAACTTAGTTGTTTGTGACATGGCAAATTCTTGTGCTAAAGCAAAATCATTTTTTGGAGCATTTCAATGTATGTACACCGTGTTCTCTAATTCAACAAAAAGATGGAATGTTTTGCTTGAGTATATTGATGGATTAACTTTAAAATCATTGTCAACTACAAGATGGGAAAGCCATATTGAAACAGTCAAAGCAATACTATCTCAAGCTTCCCAAATCAGAGAAGCTTTGTTCAAATTAGCAGAAATAAGTGAAGACAACAAATTAAGTAGAGATGCTGAAACTTTAGCATCTGGTGAACTTTCAAGTTTTGAATTTATATTAAGCCTTGTTATTTGGCATGATATTTTGCATAAAATTAACTTAGTTAGCAAAAAATTACATTCAGAAGATATGCGTCTTGATGTTGTTGTAAAATAATTGTCTGATCTTATTTTTTTTTGAAAAATATAGAGAAAATGGTTTTGCTTCTACTATGGTTGATGCAAAAAAAAAAATAGCATTTGATATGGAAATTGAGCCTGTATTTTCTACAAAACATAAAATTTATAGAAAGAGACATTTAAATGAGATTGCTAACACTGAAAAGGAAAATCAATCATCAGAAGAATCTTTTCGAATAGATTATTTTATCTTAGTGGTCGATATTGCTCTTGGGCAATTGAAGAGTAGGTTTGAACAATTGCAATATTTTGAGTCTATATTTGAGTTCTTGTATGATGTTGTAAAATTAGTTTTATTGGATGATGATGAATTGATGAGTTCTTGTGTGAATCTTGAAAATATTTTAAGAAATGGTGACACTTCTGATATTGATGCAAAATATATATTTTCAGAACAACAAGTTTTGCAAGTAATGTTACCAAGTGAATATTATGAAACAAATAAAAAATATTCTTCCATTCAAATATTAGAATTTTTAAAAACAATGTATATGTTTTCAAATGTGATGATTACTTATAGGATATTATTAACAATACTCGTGACAGTGGCATCGGCCGAAAGAAGTTTTTCAAAATTAAAATCAATAAAACCTTATTTACAGACCACAATGACTCGAGATAGGCTAAATGAATTAGCAATTTTATGCATTGAAAAAAATATTTTGGAAAACATTGAATATGATGTTATTATTGATGATTTTGTATTTAAAAGTGCATCACGAAAATACTTTAAATGAGTTACCTTTGTGTTTTTTTTGTAGGTGTATATATTCTTTGATGGATGATGTAAAAATTTCTTTTTGAAAGAAACAATGTTTGGAAGATAAAATTGAGGCATAATTTATAATTTCGCCCAGGGCCTTTAAACAATAAGGACCGACTCTGCTCGGTGAGATAATGACATGGTAGTCTCTCGAGCGTCTTAGTACATTAATAAAGTTATTATTGTGTGACCTCGAGGTTATAAATTCAAGTCTCGAAAATAATCTCTTGTAAAATAAGAAAATGTTGCGTATAATAGACCTTCGAGATTCCACATTGATAGAAGTTTTTTTGTATGGATCATCCTTATTAATTATATTATATCATTGTCTATGTTGAACCTAGATCCTAGCTCTCCCTCGACCTTGCAACTCAATATCCTGAGATCAGTATTGATATAATTGATTAGAGATAAATTATCTATATTATAATAGTTATAATTCATAATTATAATTTAATATTATTAATATTGACTAACACATCGGAGTAGTTATTCGACTACAATAATTACTACAATGTCGAATAAGGATATGATGCATTATTTTAATAATAAATTTTAAAAAAAATGAGTCCAATAGGAGAGTGGTTTTTTTTTTTCATTTTTGCCCGTAAGCACCAGTAGAATACTTTCAAAATTTCAAATTTAAATACGGTGCAAATTAGCAAATTATTTTATTAAACTACCTCAATAAATAATATTTTATATTAAAGCCATCGAGATTGAGTTAGTGAGTGGCGTGCATCCTACCATGTTTTTTAGGTCAACGAAAATTTCCCCGGGGAGGGGGAGGTGGATTAACATTAAAAATTAATTAATTTGATAAATCTAAAATAATAGCGATTTTTAAAATTCATCATAATAATAATATTATTTTTTAAAATTCAACACTTCAGTAATATAGTAGCACAGTGATTAATAGAAGGAATAAAATAGAAAATAAATACTCTCTTTAGAAAATTTAAAAATTAATTGATTTTTTGAGAATTTTATAATTTTAAATGTGCTCAATCCTCAATTGTCATATATATATATAGGGTTGTAATTAAATTAAGCTAAAAGAAGTAGAATATAATATATAGTAAGTTAGGGGTTGAAGTGAAAAAGAGCAATGTTACTAAAGAGTAGGGCTGTAAATGAACTAAATGTTCGTGAACAAGTTTAGTGTTCAGTTTGATAAGAGCTTGTTTATGTTCATTCAATATACACAAGATCAATTAAATAAGCAAGCTTGAACAACTCGTTAAACTAAATAAACAAGCTTGAACACATACGTGTTCAGCTCGTTAACGTTCGTGAACAATATTCGTGAACAACGTTCGTGAATAATGTTCGTGAACAACGTTCGTGAACAATCATATTCATTAATAAAACTCTTATCAACATGCTAAATAAATAAAATAAAATAAACAAATAAGTTTGAATTATCAAGCTCAATAACTAATCAAATAAGTAAAAATTTCAAACAATCAAATAAGCTAAAATTGAGAGCTCGATAACATCTAATTGAACCAAACTCAAACCAAGCTTGAAGTGAGAGCTCGATAACATTTAAACAAATCAAACTTAAGCTAAGCTTCAAACAAGCTCAAGCTCATAAAAAATAAACTAAGCCAAGCTTGAACAATCATTTCAAAAGCTTGATTCATTTTAGGCTCGACTTGACTTGGCTCGATTATCTTATCAAATAAGTTTGAATACTCCAAAGCTCGATTCGGCTTGACTTGTTTACTGTCCTAATTAAGTGATGGCTTCACTTCCGATAGGATATATTTGACAATATTAAAACTTTGGGAAGTCTTTTGTAAATGTTAGTAAGTAAACGTCGTCGACGACTTGGTCTTCTATACGTGTATGGATGGAAGGAAAGGCGATACTGCGGTCTAATGAGAAAGCTCTGTTGACTTAAAAAGTCAAAGTCAACTAGTCAAGCAACGAAATCAAAGTTACATGATGATGCGAACATGATCGATAAATTGTTTTCCCAATTCAAGCAACTAAATGAGCTTTCCATTTGTTTATATTTTATGCTTGACTGAGCCTTTGCTTATTTCTGGTGATGCTACTTGCACAGTGGAAGTCATTTGTTTTTAAAGAAAATAAAAAGGAAATTCTTTCAAAAAGCTAAATGTAAAATATTATGATAAAACAAAAGATGATAAGTCTGGCGTTTTTTTTTAATCTAGATATTTACTTATCATTCAAATAAATTAAAAAATACTGATAAAGAATTAATCTAAATAATTAATATTTTTAAATTTACTTTGAAAAAAAAATCTAATAATACGTTATATTTAATATTTAAATCTTAAAATTTTTAATTATTTATTAAAAAATTTAATCATTATATCATTTATTTTGAAACAAGCCTAAAGAATTTTTTTATATAATCTAGATATCTAATTTTTTGAACCGATTAATCCTGAAGATGATCGACCTGATCGATGGAATTTTTTCACCTACTATGAGAGTAAATTAAAAAATATTAATAAAGGTTCGTCCAGATGATCAGTATTTTAAAGCTCATTTTTTTTATGGGAGGAAAAATCTCCTGTAATACATCGCAACTGAGATTCAAACTTTAAATTCTTTAGTTATTCATTAGAGGATCCAACCATTATACTATTATCCGGAGGCAAATTTAAATATATATTTTTATTAATAATCTAAATATCAAATTTTTTGAATATTCATCTAATTCTTCTTACCGACCCCACATAGTGGGATAAGACTCTATTGTTATTATTGTTGTTATTGTGTATTCGTCTAATTCTTCGAATCTATTAATTTTAAAAGTAACTGATATGATCGTATAAATTTTTTTTATCAATTACTAAAATAAATCAAAAATTATTTTCACTGACTGATGAAATATTTTCATCGATCATCAGGATAAATCGAAAAATATTAATGAAGATCAATATTTTAAAACTCATTTTTTATGGAGAAAAAAATCTCCTATAATAAATTATAATAATTTTAAATTTCTTAATTATTCAGTGAAGAATCCGATCATTACATTTTTATTGATAAACTAAAATAAATAAAAAATTGTTAATAGAGAACATCCAAATCAGACGACGTTTATCTCTATGCCACATTGTCGCAATAATAATTTAGTCCTAAATTATAGCTTTATTTATAGCTTCTGAACCAAAGGTAGTCTTTATACATTTTAGCAACTTCATCACACAATTTAAGAAAACAAAAACTCAAGTCCTTTCGCCCACTGAAAATATACAGAGAAAATTCCAAAACTGATGCCACGGCAAAACAAACTTCATGAACCAATAACACGTCACTAGAGACATCTCACTCGAGCTCCTGTTCATTGTCGGGTTGCGCCGATAGAGGAACCTCTTGATGCTTTGAGACGAACCTGATGTCCCTCTAACCTTGCTTCGAGCAATCTTGCCTTCAGAGTATTCGCGTTTACACCTGCTGAGTTCAGTGAAGAACTAGACGTACTGAACTTGCAAGATTTGTGTTGATCGATGTGATCATGACTCACAGTTGATGTATTATTAAGAAGATCATTTGGAGCAAAACCTCGTCCTATGATAAGTTTGCCAGTCGACATGGAATCATTTTGGATCTCTCCTCTATCAGACTTCTCATGAATTTCATGAGCTTTCAGGTGGTCCAATCCAAACTCATTATCTTGTGAAGCTTCATGAGAATTATTTGCTCCCAACTTATTTGTATCTGTTCCTTCAGAATCAACACTCTCGTCTGGAAGCTTTCCTTGTCTTCCATTTAAATGCTGCGTTTGGCTCCCAAAGAATTTAGTTTCTTTCCACAAATCATTGTTCTTTCTCTTGTCAGAAGATCCTATCTTTTCCGCGTAAGAATTCAATTTCCTAGAAGAAACTAACTTTTCTGTGACACTTGAAACATTCTGATGTGGAAGGCCAATGTCGTTTAATTCAAAGCAGTGCAAATCACTTTCAACAGAATTGTCGTCCTCCTTGACATTGTCGTCATCCTCTGCATCTGGAGGTGCACTAGTAGTTCCATTCAAGTGCACAGACTCAAGCGATTGCCGTCGGACATTGATCTCTCGCTTTCCATCTTTTTCAAACATATTTCCATTATTCATCTCATCTGACCTATTAGCTTGAATAAAGGCTTCAATTTCACTTCCTAATCTGTCTGTAACCATGGATTTACTAGACAGATCTCCTTGAGCTTCAGCAATCTTCATTTGCTCCCTCTCGTCCAACCATGCTTCTGCAATATGAAGTACCAAGCGGTCAACTTTGTGATCACAAACTTTTAGGGACTTTTGCTTCAACAGCCTCACTTCATGTTCATAATCACTGATTCCCTTAGCGAAAGCATCGCAGAGTTCTTCAAGAAGAAGATTTGTCTTGCTCACTTTTTCTAAATCTCTTGCAACATTCATACAAGCTGCTTTTGCTTGAGATAACTCTCTACCAAGTTTTCTGTGTAGACTCTCAGAGCGTCTTCTCAGCCGTCTCTCATCTTCAAGCTCCTCCTTTATTGACTGCACTGCTGCTTGGATCTTTTGATGCTCTTTGTTCCTCCTAATTATGTTAGCCTCATTAATTTGTTCCACTAAGCGATCCATTTCATTGTGAAATGCATGCCGCTCCTGCATCAGTTCCTTAATCTGCGCCTGTGCATGTTCTAACTCCATCTTCAGTACTTTCACTAGTGCCGCATTGGACTCCTGCTGTTCTTCCAGGCTCCAGATGTGATTGAATACTTTTAAAAGTTCTGTTGATCTCTTTGATCTAAAACTTGCATCTCCTAGCTTACCCTTGTGATCGACAGCACTGACAGGATTAATGGTTCGTCCAAAAGAAGAAATCTGTTATGTTCAACAACATGACAGAAAATATAAGTGTTAAAAAATATTCTGCTAGACACATGGATCTTATTAGAAATATCAAACAATGCATTTGCCATATATCGCCGACAGAGTTGTTCGATAAGACATTCCATTGTGTACAAATTGCAAATACTAGTGTATTCACTTGCCTGGATTAACTCAAATCACGAATAGTTGGACATGGTTCCAAGCAATGACAACAATAGAAAGCAGCCACAATGGTGTTAAGCAGAGTATAAACTAATAAAATGAAACAAGCATTACCTGTGAGCGGCTCGTATAACTTGCAGGAGAATCAAGCTGTAGGATCTGACTGTTCTTGTCATTAAGATCATGATGTTTACTAAATGAAGTTTCACCATGCTTTCTCAAACTGCCTTCATCCTGAGGCCGGAGAAAAACAAAAATGATAAAGTTACTTAGAACCTGTTCAGGATAGCAAAAAAATTTATTTTTTTCCCAATAAAAATGAAAAAAAAAATCATTTGTTTGGCATACCTCAACACAAAAAAGTTCTGTAAATAATAAAATTTTATTTAGAAAAAAAAATTGTATACCTATTATTAAAAAAATAAAAATGTGTCTGATTTGATATATTTTGATTGCAAAAATAATACTTGTGATCCACTTTAGCATTGTGAAAATATGTCCAGAAAATATAATAAATTAGGATAATACTCAAACGACTATCAACATAATCTAGTAGCAAAAGTTATTAGTCCCTCCACTCTAGTTGACTTACAAGTAAGAATTCCATGAACTGTGAAACCAGAACTAGAAAACAAATACAAAGCTGAAGAAGGTTCTTTTCCAAAGACAAACCACATGTGCTAATTGTGAGATTAAAGAATGGGGATCCTTTTGGGAAAAAAATAGATACATAATCCATGATCAGCTCTAATACTTCTCACTTGAGAAAACATACAAGTCAAGCAATCAATATGTGCTTATCTACGATATCGAAAGCCCAATGTGCACTCTTCCCTCTATCCTTGTATCTAATCAGTGAAGATATCCATGACACCATTCTGATACTTATATGTTTATCAAGTATTTATGAAACTACTCCATATTCAATCCCATCTTGTATAAAAATATGCCTAATGGAAGTCAAGATTGCAAATCTTGTTAGAAGGGTATTAGGTGACCTCAGTATATGTTCATAAAATTAGCCCTAAACTGAATGATCACCAAGTGTCAAATTTTCATGAAGCAGATTATCGTTTTCAAGAGCTTCTCACTTGTATCACAAAGATATCACATTTTTAGAGCAGTATCCATTTCTCCATCCTTTATCAGGAATCAAAAAAATCCAGTTGTTTGAAATGTTTTACATGGTTATTTTAACTGAGTGATGTTCTTATAATGTGGCTTCTTTGGTGAGAAATGGATGAAGGATTGTCTAAGAACCCACTTTTTGCGAGCAAAAACAAAATGAACACAACATAGATAATAACATTGATAAGAGATCAGATCCCGGAAAAAAAGCAGCTAATAGAACATAAAGCTGAGAACTCGATTCTTACCCAATCCTCCAGCCGGCGAGATGAAGACGGATCAGGGCCGTCCTCGAGCGCCTTCCCATTGCGGCGCTGGTGAGCGATCCTGAAGCCCCGACGATCGGCCGAGGGCATCGGCCGCGGATCTTGGATTTCCCAAAGGCCAGCGCCGAGCTTGCGAGCGGATATCGACCGTCGGTGCACCTCGGCCATCCCGGGGTCCGACGAGCGGGCCTCCTCCAATTTCCAGGAGGGCGGCGGAGTGCAAAGGCCGCCCCCTTTGCGCACGGAGACGGCTCTCCTAAGCTTCACGCCCAAAGGTGCCTCTTTTCCACCACTTCCCACGCCGTCATCAATTGCCGCTGCTGGTGCTGCCGCTTTGTCCCCTCCCATCAGGCCTCCGGAAATCACTCGTTCCTCCTTTGCTTTAGAAAACAATGAATCATTTTCTCGGCCTCAGGTGCCCTCCCTGCCATCTTTTGAGATCTCTCCACTTCCTACACACTAGAACCGCGTAGTAGGCTTGCTGATTCCGCTGCGAAATAGCTTGTTTTCCTCGGTGGGACGGTAAGATTTGACCTCTTTTCCTCGCCGAAAAGGACTGGAAATTTGCAGGATCAAACTTCTCCTTTCTCACGGGAAAGGGAAACCACCGCATTCAGTATCAATTAGTACATGCATCTACTAGAAATTTCCAGTTTTTACTAAAAAAAATAATCAAAATTTGTTTTTTTTTTCATGACTTTGTGAAGGATTTTCAGTGTTAAAAACCTCTATTTGGTCTTACATCCTATCTCAAATTAATCCTTTTAAATTCAATTATATAATTTAATTTCAGGCTATAGAAATTATTTACAATGATGGCTTTTATGTAAGCCTTGAAATAGATTTTCCGATTTTATATGAGTCTTCATCTATAATTTATATATGATTTTGTAAACCTTGAAACGATGTTTCTCTAAGTTTTTTGAACATATTTGCTTATATTCTTACTTTGTCAAATTTTAGTGTATTGACTTCAACTCATATTTGTCATCTCTATTATCGATCATCAATCGGCCATCTCGAATAACCAACTACTACAACCCAAGAACACCCCAATATCAAGTAGTCAAGAATAGTAATTTCTTTCCCGAATATGAGAATCCAAATCAATACCCAAAATAGATTGTCGTCAAGTTTGAGAGGAAATCGACTAATAAAACATTTCATAGATAATTATCATGTTGGGCAACTAGATTTCTAGTCCTCTTTAAACTTCTTAATCGAAACTAGATACAAGAAGCTATGTCCCGTTGGTTTCATCTAGTGTAGTTCATTTCAAGCGCCAATGTGCAAAGTTTTCCCTCGTGGAGAAAAGGTTCAAATGTCTCTCCAAAATATGACCAATGTAGGTGGTTTTGTAAGTGTGAAAGGATGCTGTTACAAGGAATAATTCACTCTAAATAGTGACTCAATTCACTTAATACATTTCATAAGATATAAAAAAATAATGGGAAAGCTTCAGTTCACTTCTATTAAATAATAATATTTATTAATAAATATAACATTTAATTAAAAAAAAACACTTTACAAGACAGCATTGAATTTAAGGAATGATGCCACAATTAAAAATTGTATGGGTGCTTTTATTTGGATTATTATCATCAGTACCACCTAATAAAGAGACAGGGCATTCTGTGGAATCTTAGAAGGATGCAAAGATGTTCCCCTAATCATGCCCTACTTAATAAACAAAACATCCCCCAAGAGCATCTAAATGTACTATAATATTTCTTCCACTTGATAGGTTTCGCTTCTTGATTGGATGAAGGTTCTTCTACGTTGGCTTTCTCATATATTGAGTTCATTGCTACCGCAAATCCTGAGTATTTACAGCAGCAAACTGACCATCTCACCACAAAGAAAAAAAAAATTCTTGCCGTGTGTGAGTCAGTAAAGAGCAGGAGCAGCTGTCATGGCAACTCAAAGCTAGCAGTAAAACCATGCTTCTATTCTTTTGATGGATGGCAATGGCACACAGGACACTGGTTGTCTGGGCAGCACTGTGAGGAGACCCCAGGCACTGGTAGCTACTTCCAAAAAGGGTCAACCGTTCGTTTAAGTTGGTCAGTTTCCAGTCACGAGGATAAACACACAGGGTTCCTCATTCATGTTGCCACTTTTTTGCCGCTCTCTCCCACAACAAGCTTTGCAGGCTTGCTCAGGTTTGAGTGCAGCTTGTCTGCTTCTTGCTCCAACTGTAATTGTTACTTGAGTGGTCCAGCAAATGAATCTGGCCGCTCGTCAGTGCAAATCACCAAAAATGCTACAAGTGGTTTCAGAGATTCATTATTGTCTCTTTCAGGTACAAGCAAAGCATTGATGAGCATTCAAGAAAATGATCAATGCTTATTTATTTATTCACACTAGTCTGATAAATGAAAAGCAACTTGTTTATGAACAAACAGGTTTAACTCAAGATTCTAAAATTAAAATGGTCAACTCAGGAAAAGAAACATGCAGATTCTAGACTAAGCACATTAGTCAGTCATATTTTTGAAGAGATACCAAGCACTAATCAACTGTTACTCGTACACTATGAAGCCACTGAGATGTCAGGCATATGAAGGATAGCTCAATAATGCATCAGTTGATCCCTTGCCCTGTTTGATGGATAGATATTGTTAAAGTTGTAAAGGATTTCTCCTTAAATTCAAGGGGTTTCATTATTTTGTTTAGTCTCGCGTCATAAAGTTAAGGAGATGTAAATGAAGTCAAAAAAACGTGTACAAATATCTCTTCCACATGCTGCACAGATATGGCAAGCTCTTGTGATGAGAAGATTCACCTGTCATATCTTCTCTGGCGTAAATCTGTCTAGTAGTTGTTGATTATCAAATTCTTTATGGACAACGAGGTGTGTTCTCGCACCACATGATCTGAGATTATTTTCCACAAGATAAACAATGTTGGTATACAGATTCAAAACCTCTCACAATGACACCAAAAAAATACTATTGGACAAGTAACTATTGGTGTTGATTGCCAGATTTTGAGAGGTAATTGTTTCTCTAAAAAAAAAAAGTCATTTTGCTATCCCTTCAACCATATTTCCTTCTTAATTAGATATTGAATTTTCTGATTAAAACATGCCTTGTTAAATCTGTTCATCCATTGATGGATCATAAAGTGAAACACAAAGTATAATGTGTCTAAAACTGGATAAGACAAGTTCGACATGTTTTAATGGTCCTTGCCAAGGATGATTTCTCTCCATAAACTGCACTTCTTCCTCTTAGCAGCCAACGAAATTTTCTTTCTTGACCACAAAAAGAAGGAAGAAAAATGAAAATAGAACTATAGCAACTCTTTGGTCAGTTGTAAAGTCAAAAGGCAAAGCAATTTGCAGGAGAGTTCAGGAAGCGACCTCAAGCCTGGGTTCGAAGCAGAACCCAGTAAAGAGTTGCAGCGGGAAGCGCTTTATCACTGGGCTCTTAGCCGACCACTTCCACAACTTCTGGCTCATGTCGTACGTCAGCAGCGCCGGCGACCCGAAGCTCTGTATGTAGATGAGGTCTCCAGTGCCGCTGCTCGCGAAGACGTCGTCGAACTCGCCGAACCCCTGGAAGAACTTCTGCGGCATTCGGGCCACCTCTCGCCATTCCTTGTTCTCCAGCAGCTCCCAAATTCCAATCCCCTTGATGATTCCAGGCCTGTCGGGCTTCCCGATCCCGCCAACCATCACCAGTTTGCCTCCCTGATTCATCAGTCGGCCACAGGTGAGCGAGCAGGGCACCGGGATCACCATCTGCATTAGACTCGTTTGGGAAGACGGCCGGCCGGAGAGGTCGTATATAACCAGGCAATGGCGCTGCTCCATGTTCCGGAGCACGCCGGTGGAGTAGATCAAGTAGTAGAGAACGCCGTCGCAGATGACGCACTCGTCGCTGCCTCTCCACCCGACGAGTACCTGCGCGAAGGGCGTAGTCCACGACCGCGCCGCCGACTCGTAGACGTGGATGGAGAAGTCCCACCGGTAGTAGTCCTGCGGCACCTGCTTGCACTTGGCTACGGCTACCGTGTAGCAGTGGTTGCGCCGGTCGACCGACACGGCGAGCGCGCTATAGTCAGGGGACCTCCCGCCGGGGGCATCGTGCAGCCGCTTCCAGTCGCGCGTGATGGGATTGCAGACGAAGACGCGGTTAAGGTCCTCCCTGTCCATGGCACAGACCAGGCCGCCGGACGAGGACGTCAGCCAGTTGCTCTGCTCGATGCAGGGGAAGTCGAAGCTGTACCACTTGCGGAGGCTCGGGTCGTAGGCGTACCCCGAGACGGCGTCGCCGCCGCAGTTGAACATGAAGTACCACGGTTTCTGCGGCAACATTTTGGTCCACGACCACCGGCCGGAGTGCACCGACTCGTACCACCTCTTACAAACAAAGCTCGATCGGATGATGCTGGCTATGGGCAAGAAGGAGAGCACCTTCTCGAGGAGATCATCGGGTAAGATGGCATCCAACGAGATCAATGCGTGTTCATCCTCCTCGTGGTTGCTGCCGTCTCCATTCCCCTTCATCGGATTGAACCCGGCAACCTCGCGCTGGAAGTAGGCGATGGGATGACTCTTCTGCCACGAATCCACACCGTCCATGAGGAAGATGAGATCCAAACAAGCACCTGGACCAACCCAAACAGGAATTCAGCGAACAGACCTCAAATTTCTAAATCCCGAGAAAAACTTTTCGACGAACAAGAAAAAGGGGGGAAAACAGACCTAGATCGAAAACCAGTCACATTATCGAATCACCGAATCGCACTCAATACAACGCCAGATTCATCCGATCCACGGTCGAATCATTACGACGGAAAGAGAAAAAAAAAAAAAAACAACGAAACATCAATCGAAAGCCAGAACAAAACCTAAAACACAGCCATCTTTCCCCGGATCTTTCAATCTTTTGTCCGATTCGACGGCGGATTCAAAGAAGAGGACTCCATCTATCCCTTCGGCATCCACAGTGGCACGGAAAGGGACAAATCAACCAATGAACACCACTCTTGGAGGACGATCAAGACCCCGATGAAGGCGAGAAACATAGAAAGAAGAGATTAAACACGAAGGAAGCGTGGAAGAAGCACGGTCTGTGCTAATGTTTTATCACGGGAAGCGGTATATATAGAAAACCCAAACCCCAACTTTCCTCGAAATCCCATGTGCCAACAAACGCTTATTATCCGTTCTCTCTCTCTGTCTCTCTCTTTTTATTTTTTTATTTTTTAAAAAAATTTATTTAAGATGATAAAATACGAAAAAAAAATCCAACTTTGATAAATTCATCCTAAAATTAATAAAAATAAATAAATTATTATAACTATTAATTTAAATAATAATTAATATATAAAAAAATAAAAATTTAATTCTACGATGATAATATTTCGTACACTAATTTTTATTTTATTTTATTCAAACGTGGCTGGATTGAGTGAGATTTGCTTTGTACTGCACATGATGTTTGTGCTCAATCTCGTTGTGTCCTCTCAAAATTAAAGGTAAATGATCCACGCTCCTCTTTTGAGTTGATTCTCAGATCACGGAATTATTGATCAAAATTAAAGGCAACGTCGATGGGGAATCATCG
>JBBUKS010265819.1:0-21540 GCA_038050645.1 Hedychium gardnerianum
CTTTATAAATAGAAATATGATACAACGAGTCCATACAACAATCATCATATGATTGGCTCTAGGGCTCTCACTAACATGTAGATTCAGGGTGTTTGCTTATATGTTAGGGTTGCTACTAGACTGGATAATCGAGAGATCCTTAGTGATAAAGGATACTCATTCAATCGAACATTTATGCCCTTAGTGACAGAGGGCATCAACACTTATTCCACTTTCTAGAGTTAAAAGATCTTGACATAAGAACTTACCCTAATTCATAGAAGTAATGTTGAGAATTAGGAGATGAAAATGTTATAAGGACATTATCTAGCATCATAGTGAAACTGAAAGCCTAGAATCGCTCCCTAAATCAACCTTCACAACTCACTTCCCTCTCTTTTGGACCTAGACCTCACATCTCTCTCTCTCTTTCTCTCAAGCTCTTTCTCACACTTTCTCTCTTTTAAGTTCACAAGCTCCCAACTCGATTAGTCTAACTACTTGCTTCACAAACTCACTAGTGCATTAATCTGCAATCCCTATGGATATGGTAATCTTTTATATTGCTGACGACGTTACCGTGCACTTGCGGTTGCGTATCACCTACCTAGTGCATCTAGTTAAGAGGAACTAGCTAAAGTTAACACAACTCATTCTAAACCAGTTAGACCAAGAGATTGTATTAAAGTTAATCAAGTGCCAAATTATTAAATTAGCTTTATCTAAGGAAGTGGTTGATGATCTGATTAAGAAGGTCTGTGTTCCTCACCACAACTTGGAAACAAATTTAGGAAACTCTTACTTAACTAGTCGATAGCAAAATCTGAATCCAACCTAGGATCAAGTTTTTCACTTTGATTTGGATCAAACTTAAGTAAAATTACAATAAGCTTAATTTGAGCCTAGTTCGAGCCAAATCCAATCCCAATTATAGCTAGACCAAACCCAAACCAATCCTTAACCCTAACCTAGCGCTAACTCAACTTAAACAAGTTGATTGCTATTTGCTATGCTACTAACCCAATTTTGCAAAAGTCTTGGAGAAATATCTATGCAGGAAGGATTAGGACAACTCGTCCTTCTCTTTTCGATGGCAATAACTTTGTCTATTGGAAGGGAAGGATGGTGTACTATCTCATGAATGAGATAGAAAATTGGCTGATCATCAAGGGAGGCTTTTAGCTACCACTAAATCCAAATGATGAGTTAGTTGATTTCAGGCACTGGACAAATGATGCCAAAATAAAAGCCCAAGCTAATGTTAGGGCTACAAATACAATACAGTGTGGTCTAACTCAAGAACAACTAAGTAAAGTTGGATCCTTTAGTAGTGCTAAACAACTCTAGGAGAAGCTGATTGAGCTACATGAAGGTTAAGCAAACTCATGAACTACAAAAAAGGACTTACTACTAAGTCAACTTCAGTAAGTCATCTACACAGCAGGTCTTGAATAGAATCCATGCTATCGGTGAACAAGTTCATAATCATGACTTGATTAGGTATGTGCCTAAAGCTTTTTTGAGAACTACTTTGTGGGCATTGATGTGTGTGAACCGTAAGTGAATAGTTATTGTCAAGTAATAAAATATATTGATCCCACAGGGACTATAAAATTGAGTATAGATCAAATTAGCAAAATAGGTTATCTAGAAAATCGTAGTTCGGAAGAGTTTGAGAGAAAGCAAATGAGTCAAGCACGCAAAAGAAGATGAGGAAGAAATCCAAATTTGGGGGAATGATTCTAGGATTTTGGTTTCACCATGATGATTATTGACACTCTAAGTTTTATTTTCTTTCCTACCTCAATGTTTGTTCACATGCAGGTGGTCTATCCCGAAATATTGATATAGACTTTTGAAATTATACCGGCGTGCCTATCCAAACTTGACGCCTACTTTCAAGGTGACCTTACTAGGGTAACCACTTTCACAGGGAGGCTCCTATCATGATACTCCCATGGTCCTCTAGGTGTCATCCTCTACTTCGTGATGTCGAATCGGGATAAACCCATTAAGCTCTGTGATAGCCAATGGTGTCCTCAAGAGGTTTTGGACTACTTTTGTGACCAACCTTTCATGTCTTAGTTCTTTATGGATAAGAGATTTTGGTTCATCTTTCGGTTCTTCCCTGTGTCCCATGAGATACAAAGGTGCATAGTTATTATCACAAATGTGTATGCGTAGTAAAATTGGATCATGAAACAAACACATCATGCAATAGAGAAAGGTAAATAGACTTTATAAAAAGCATGTCAACAATTCATCGAGCTACTCCCTTGTCCTAAAATCTAGAGAATTACTCCATGGATATAGAGTTACAACCAAAAGACATTGAATTAAGCATTTTATAACTCAAAATAGAGAGAGAGGAGAAGATGAAGCTTAGCCAAGATGGTTGTCAGTGTCTTCAAAAGGATCTCCAATCTCCAAAGGTCGACGGATGGCTTCAACAGCTCCTTGGATGATGCTCCTAGGATACCCTATCATGGGGAAAACCTTCCTCCACCTCCTAGGGCAGGGTAAAATGCCCCCAAATCCCCAATGCCCTAAACAATAGCCCATAGGTTCTTTTATAGACTCCAAACCTTCCTAAATTGACGGGGCACCACTAAAATGACATTTTTTGTCCTTTAGACTTAGTTTTATGGGTTCCACCCTGAACAAAACTTGTAGATATCAAAACTATCTTTAATTAGATAGGTCATGAGCCCCATAACTCATCCCGAGTCAAAAGTTGTTCATATTTGAAGTTTGGTCTGTTGTTTCGTGTCAATCGGACCGCCTCATGTCAAAAAGCAACATGACCGTGCCAAGGGCATGACCTAGCCATGTCGGAAGCTATATCTTCGAACACGGCCATGTTGGAAGTTGTGAACTCCATTTTTGCTTCATTTCACATCTAATTTTGTCTAGAAGAACACACTCATATCATGGGACACAGCTAGATCGTATTCCTTGCTGTGGACTCTCATTCCAAGGCTTTTTAACTATGTTTTCGCTCTGAATTTACGTCCTATCAATCAAAAAGCATAAATAGTAGTTCTCTAAACTAAAAGAATCAAAATGATGCCAAAGAGATGTAAGTATGCAAAATAAGCTTATTAGATAACATAAAATGCATGAAAAATAATACTAAAAACTATGCATGAAATTCACACATCAGGCATCCATGGTCGATGCTTACAAAGTGTCCAAAGGACTTTCGATTATTAAATTAGATGAGTTTTTCTATGACTTTGAACATCACGAATAGACTAACTTTGATCGAAAAAAGAATGGTATGACTTTAATTTAAAGTAAAACCAAGTCAAGACCAAAATTTAAGGAGGAAACTAAGTTTGAATCCGACTCCGAACCTTAAACTAATGATGATGATCAATCTTCAAAAGTTATCCAGCTAGTCAAAAGGATGATTCGAAGGAAGAAATTCTCTAGGAAGTGCGTAAAGAAGGAAATGTTGAAGAAAGATCTTATAAATGTCCGATGTTTCGAATGCAACAAGAAGAGGCATTTCAAATTAGAATATCCATTTATAAAAAAAAGAACCCGACAAGAACAAGAAGAAGAAGATATCTCTAAAGGAAAAATAAGATGAGTCTTCTTTAGAATCTGAGTCAAACTCAAATCAAGTCAACTTGTTGGCGTTGTTGACAATCGAGGAAGCATCAAAGTTTGAGTTCAAGTCAGACTTCAACTCAACCACAGATTCAAGTCAAATCAGTGACTTAGATGAGTCCACTCATGAGGTAACAAATTCTATCACAGAAAAATTCTATGCCATAATTTGTTACTTGACTAGAAATTTAGCTAAGTACAAGTCTCAAGTCAAGTCTTTACTTAAGGAGATCAAAGACCTTAAGGAAAAGACTAATTTTGACTTATCAATGAAAGTTAGTCAAGATGGAACCTCAATTCAAGTATCAAAGTTTGAGGAAGATAATTCTAATTTGAAAAACCAAGTTGATAAGTTAAAATCAATGTTGGGCAAGTTCACATTAGGGTCCAAGTATCTAGACATGATGTTTGTGTTATATTTGAGATATATCCTAAGACAATAGCCTTATGGAATGTAATATTTATTGGATAAATAGTGATTCACTATTTGAGTGTACATTCTTAATGTATATGATTGGATCTTAAACTCATTTATTGAATGCCTGCAAAATGATTCATAGCATGAGAGAACTTGTGATTGAATCACAACTAGTTAGGATCTCTACATGTGTAATTATGAATGTATTGAAATATTTTCTAGTCAATAAATTGATGAGTTCGGATATCATCGATTCTGAGAGACTAGCACGTGTTTTACTCTTTATTTTATTGTTACGAAACTCATAAGTGTACGATTACGTCGTCAGTAATATAAAAGACTATCGTATCCACAAGGACTGTTGATTAAGCACTAGTTGAGTTCACAAAGGAAGTTATCTAGACAATTGAAGTGTGAAAGCTTGTGAATTAGAGAGAAGGAGAGAGAGAGGGAGAGAGAGCAAGAGAGGGAGTATTGAGAGAGAAAGTTGAGAGAGTTGAGAAAGTTTGTGAGAAGATGGTTCTAGGATTTTGATTTCATTATGATGCTATTTAATGTCCCTAATGTATATTTATCTCCTTATTTTTCATGCTTACATTCTTGTAGGGATTCTAACAGATTTCAAGAATGGAATACCATTAGAATTTTCTAGCAAGGAATAGTCACTATGTTAAGGTCTTTTGACTCTAGGAAGTGGGTAAGTGTTTATACCCTTTGTCACTAAGGGTATGTAAGTCCGGTTGAATGAGTGTCCTCTGTTACTAATGATCCCCCGATTATCCAACCTAGTAGAAACCTTAACATAAAGGCAAATCCCTTACTTCTACATGCATTACTCACTCACACATTTTGTCGAACATGTAGTAAGCACAATACAGATAGAACAAGACATAAACACTTCATTAGACAAGGAAATGACATATAAATAGTTCAAACATCAATCACACATCATAATTACTCCCTAACTCTAGAATTCATAGGACTACTCCATGAATAAGGAAGAACAAACCAAAGACATGAAATAGAGTATTCTTACAACCCAAAATCTGAGAATAGAGGGAGAAGGGATGCTTATCGAGATGAAGATGGTGTCTTCGGGATGTCTCCTTGCTCCGGAGGTGGACGGATCATCGAGGAGGAGGAGATGGAAGCTCTAGAGTTTCCCTCTAAGGAGAGAACCCTTCCCCAAGGAGAGGGGATGAACCCCAAACCAAAGATTCTCAAGTAAGTATTTTCTTGACCCTTTTATACTTGCCCAAAATTTCCAAATTTGCCCCCTTTTTTTAGGCTTCACAAAACCCAATTTTTCACATCTTAAGTCATTTAATCTCAGGTTGGGATCTGAATAAAAGTTGTATATCTTGAGGTTATCTACATTATGGAAGTTAAATCAGCCAAAAACTTTAATCGAACATAAAGTTATAGCCATTTTACTTTTGGTCTGCATGCTATCTGGAATTCAACACGGCTATGCCTAAAGGACACAGTCATGGCATGGGAATGTTCTTGAAGTGAGGCACAGTCATGACTTTTAGCATAGCTAGATTGTAGATTCTTCTATTCTACTCTGAATAAAAATTGTAGATCTTAAAGTTATCTTCATTTTTTGTAGTGGATAGGTTTGTGGCTCTAACCGTGTGAAAAGTTACTGTCGTTTTACTTTTGGTCTACAGTCTAGATGAAGGAAGCGACATGGTCGTGGCTAGGAGGCTCGATCGTGCCTTTTTTCATTTCTAGAATTTCTTTTCTCATCTTGAACCCTAAATCAAAGTTGTAGGACTTGAAATTATCTTCATTTTGGTGGGTGGAATGGCCTATGACTCCAACTATATGAAAAGTTATGGTCATTCTACTTTTCATTTGCAGGTTGCCTAGAATTCAATTTACCTCCAAATCACGTCCTATCAATGAAAACATGTAAAGAGAAGTTCTCTAAACTAAAAGAGTAGAAGTATGACATAATAATGAAATAGGGTGCAATACATGTAAATTATGCTCATGAAATATAAGTAGAAGTGCGTCAAATAATGCATACAAATATCTATAATCTACGCACATCTATTCTCCGAACTTGTGATTGAATCACAACTAGTGAGGATCGCTACATGTGTAATTATGAGTGTATTGAAATATTTCCTAGTCGATGAATTTATGAGTTCGGACATCATCGATTCTAAGAGACTAGCACATGTTTTACTCTTTGTTTTATCTAAGTAGTTGTTCCTTATTGGCTGGAGACATTGGGATGTCGAGAGTTAAATGTGGATGCTAGTTAAAGGTAATTAGTTCATTAGAGTGATCTGCTATGAGACTTCATATGATTCTTTACATATATGGATATGTCAATGAAGATCTCATTGCAGCTTAAGTGCAAGTTTCCTTCGACTTTAGGTATTAAAGTCATCTTGGTCATGGAGACTTATACTTTGACATCTTAAGCAAGCATCTCCTTAGAGGTGTGGACTCGGGATGATTGAGTATAAGTCGAAGTACTCGAAGGTGTTTGGATAGCCCACAGAGAATTCACCACTCCTTGTAAAATGAGACGTATACCCTATGACTACTTGTCATGATTGTTTCTCGAAGTCTTTGGCCAAAACAATACATGTCAAGAGTATGATACTCTTGGACACATGTCTGAGTAATTTGAATCCGTAGGATGAGGAAGTATAACTTGGGCAAGGTGTGACATAGTCATCCTAGTGGGAACTAACACATATACCATGTCCTGAACTAAGTGAGTATAAGATTAGTGAAAGGAAGTAGGCACGACTGACTATAGCTACTGAAGGGTTCAAAAATAATTCTAGGATCAATAGTTGATTTTTTGATTAATTTAACATCATGATATACTACTAGGGGTCACTCATGATCAATCCATAATTAATGGTTAATTATGGATGACCAACATAAATTGGGAACCTACAACGTCACTCGCACTATGAGTTTATCCGAGAGATATAAAATGAGTTTGAGAATTAGATTCTCAAATTGAGAGAGATTAAGTCTGGTTGAAGCAGATGAAGGGAAAATATGGAAAGATATTTGTCGAAATAGAAGCACGGATGAGTCATGTCTTTTGAATATGAATTGGACCCTCTTTGGTTTAATTGTAAATTAAATTGGTTTGGTTTTAATTAAAGGAGGTTTGGTTATTGAACGAAGGTGGTTTGGTTTTTAACAAAGATTGTTTGGTCTTGAAATAAATTTATGGCTAATGGTTTGGGTTTTTGGATTAACGAATACGGGTTTGGATTTGATCCAAACCTAATAAGAAAAATCTATATAATGATATAGAAAGGAGAGAATATGATTTTAATCAAAACCTAATTTGATTAGGTTTTTTATTTTTCTCCTCATCTCCTTCTCCCCTTGTCGTGTCGCACCCAAACAAAAGAGGTTGTCCTGTTTTTGTTGCTCCCGCCGGGCAAAGGGTTGCTGCCACCGCCGTCCAATAGCAAGGTTGTTGTTCCCGTCGGTGTTGTTTTCTCCACTGCACAATAGGGTTGCTGCCCCCACTGTTCAACAGTAGGACTCCCGCTGGTAGCGAGGTCTACTGGCCACCTTTCGCCGGTGGTTGTTGCTCCAACTAGAGATGTTGTTGTCGCCTAGCTAGTGATCTCCGGCCAGAGATGTTGTTGTCACCTAGCAAGTGATCTTTGGCCAAAGATGATAGCTAACCCAGCTAAGGGATGTGTCGCCCAGCAAGCCTGCTCCAGCTAGAGATGGTGGCTACTCCGCCTTCCAAGTAAGGTTGCTACTCCTTTACGCCGTTGGAACAACAAAGGTTGCTATTATGAGCAAGGTTGTTGTTGTGAATTTTTCCAGCCCCATCTGTTGTCTCCTTCCCCTTGTGTTGTTGTCTAGTAGTGCTGCCTGATGTCAATTGCTACTCCGGCCAGCCAAAGGCTGCTCCGAACTGAATCCTTATGTCGCTGGCAAAGGCTGTTCCGACCAGCACAGTTCCTGTTCCGACCAGTAATTGTTATTACCGAAAACAAGTTGCCATCAAAACTACTACCTCATTTTGGGCAGCGAGGTTCAAGCCTCAGGATAGAAGCCATACAATTGTCGTCCATCTCGATTGGTACCGTCGGGTTGCCTTGTGCCGCCAAGTATCAGATCGCCTTGTCTCCCCCCTTCAGCTAGTATCAAAGAGGAGACATGACTCTTGAATTAGCAAAGTTGCCTTGAAGATAACTTGGCGTGGATATGAGTAGAGGCAAACCTCATTAGGCTTGCTCGTTGATTCCAGAAGAGGGTAGCCTTGTGAGGCTAGCAAATGCTCTCTATAAGGTTCATAACGAACTCCCAAGTATAATTCATTCTCTAAAATTTTAATTATACAGTTATGTATGACATGTTGTATCATGTATGCATGTGATGTGTATGTTGTAATAAAATTAAATTTATTTTCTCGCATTTGTGAAACGTGTCTAACGCACACATCGTATCAAGCTTCCCAACAGTTTGGATCTCGATGAGCTACAAACAACAAGATTAGACTTGGGATTAGCTTGAGTCAAAACTACATTTCTTACTTATCTTTGTTGAATAGAAACAATCATGTTAAACGTAAGTTTGCTTTAGTTTCTAAATCATATTTGATTGATAAAGTAGGAAATAAATCTTTTTTGGTGCCAAAACATCGTATTCACTATGTTAACTTGTCTCATGCTTGTTATGCTAACTCCTATTCTAAACTACTATGTTTTAGACCTCCAATTTAGGGGGACCTAACTCTTATCTTTACTTAGACTAAGTTAAAAGTTGTATCAAACTAACTTTTCATGCTAAAAATTATTTTTACTTACTTATTTTTTTTTACGTATTATTTTTCTTTATGCAAACTTGGACTTAGCCTAGGCCTTACCATAGACTGCATGCACCTATAGATCTAGGTAGCCAACGCATCTCACAAATACCTAAGAGATAACATGTTTGTGTATAGAGAGCCATGTAGACAGGCGTGAGATGCTTAGTTCCAAGCCTTGATTTCATATGCTTATGTCATTGCATTGACATGAATTAGGGTTAAAAACTCTAAATTGATCAAGTTAAATAATTTTCATGTTATTAGCTTGTAGTTTGTAGATATTAAAGTAGAAAAATCTTAACTTGACCAATTTATTGAAAGCTTGTATCTTATAGATAGTTAAGCTAGAAGAAAAAAGTTGGACATTTAAAAAGTTTTTCAAAAATATTTTCTTTATTAAAAATTAGTTTTTCAAAATTGTTTTTGAGTGTTGTTACTTAATCCATTTTAAGTTAAACCGATTAAAACTTAAGTTAGGATTTTTGTTTAGGTAGATTTAAGTTTTCAAAAAGACAACGTTTGACCATTCAAGTTTATCGAAGCTATTCTAGGTGTCCGGACTTCGATCTCAAAAAATGATAAACTTGTTTGACTAGAGCAAGTAAAAAGTCGAGCTTGGGTCAACCAAAGCACCTCCAATCACCTGGGTTCGAACAGTCTAAATTAATATCATTAAATATGGCGATAAAAACTACACTATCGGTCAACTGATAACTACTGCAGTTGCCTGATTGACATAGTCATGGCCGACCCCGATTAGACATACTAGGTTGCCCGAAGCCCACTCCTGTCGATCAGACCATTCTATATAGGTGACCCAAGGCAACAGTCGGCCCTCACTCCAACTCTTCAAATCCTCCTCATTCTTACATTCTAGCTGCAGTTAATCCCATTGTTGACCCAAATTTCGAGTCCAAGTCAACTTTTTTGACATCATGCCTAGGTAATGACTTCTAACTTGATCCAGTTCAAGTTATTGCATCTATTTTAGTGTTAATATCTATTAGTTTATTTAAATATTATTAGACCTAAACATTCAAGCATTAAGACTAGCACCTCCCAACTTTCGAGTCAGGAAGACCTTATGATTTTGCATAATCAATATACATTCATAAATATTCCTACTAGGTACATAGATACGAAATTTTTCAAGGAAAATTGTAGGGATGTCATAGAGATCATAGACTACTATGGTGTGTCCAACCTTCTTTACCGCGATCAAGCAGTAAATCTAGATTTGTGCATCGAGTTCTATGATAACTTGGTGAAGATAGATGACTAACCTATACTTCTAAGGATGGAGGTCATGACATCATTTTAACACCTGAGCTACTTAGGGACCGACTTGAGTTAAGTCCATCAACCTCCACTTTTTACTATTTTCCCTTGACCACCATATAATTTCCTGACCCTTACTCTCACATCACACTTAATCATCTTTACACTCACTTTTTTAGGGGTGAATGGGTTTTGTATAGAGTCCTTATTATTTGTATTTTGCCTATTAACACTAGGGACTTAGCCATTACGTGACCCTTTCACTCATTTCTTATTTATTCACTTAGACTTAGGTTAGATATTAACTTTCGTGTGCATATGTTCCATTCCATCATTTTCCATTCATGCACTACTACTAGTCGTAAGATGCATATGCCCTATTTCCATGACCTTATCTACATTTTTACATCCCTAGAGATTGATGTTACCCATGGGAACATAAAACCCCTATTCAAGTTTGATAAGACAAGACTTAGGCAGTTTGGTTTAGCCAAGATGGAGTTAACCAATTGGGGTCTAGCCTAAAAGCATGGGAGGCAGTCACCTCAGCCTCAGGAGGATGTGGAGTTGTGAGAGTTTGACTTTGATGTACCCTTGTTGCCACCACCTCTTCCTAGATGTACTTTGGAGGACTGAGTTATCCATCTCAAGGACACCATCACTCATGGATTTCAGCGCGTGGAGGCCCAGAAATAGGAGATTTTTGATCTAATGCGATTCTGGCACATGAGCTAGTATCCCCCACTTCTGACTAAACTAGTATATTTTGTTGACTTATCTTGAATTCTCTTAGTATGACTCTTGTTTTGACTTATACTGACTTTTATTATCTTGTGTTGACTTATATGTGACTTGTTTGACTTATATATTTGACTAGTTTGACTTACCTTGCTATACTTGACTTATTTGACTTTTAGCACATTCATATTTGACTTATTCATGTTTTCAAATGTTAAAATCACTTGCTTTTAACTTACATGATTGTTAATCAAGTTTTTTAGCTTACATTAACTATGTGACTTGTTTAACTTAGCTAAATCTTAATTACTTCGATTGTCTAGCTAGTTATTTAACTATGTGGCAAGTTAGAAAATTTATATCTGGTAAGTTCATTCTTTGCATAGCAATTCCAACTCTAAATTATTTTTGGCTCAAGTCTTAACCTACATGATTTTAAATTTTTTTTCTTAAAAGTAGGTTAAACTACTTAGATTTTAATTACTTAATTTAGTAAAAAAAATTACTTATATTTTTAAAGTTAATTTTTTTTACAAGTAAGTTACAAATATTTCTCTCTACTCTTTAGTACTGTATGGAAAAGAGGGAGAGAAAAAAAGAAAATTTTAAAGTAAGAGAGAAGAAAGAAAGACTTTAAAGTTTTAAAGTTATATTTTTTTTCCAAATATAAAAGTTTTCCAATGCTTATTTTTTATCTACAATTTAGGGGGGGGTTTATATTAAGGAGGGAATTTGATCTTTAATGCACTATGTATGATTGCACTAATTTTTATTTCATTTATCATACATATGCAACTTTTATCTTTTACTTATTGTGTTGAATTAGCTAACTTTAAACTAGGTTTCCATACAATCAAAAATGAGGGAGATTGTTAGTGCTGAGAGCACCACATCAAACCTAAGTTTTGGTATATGGTTAAGTTTTAAATTTTCCTATTTTGTGATCTAATGAAGTTGTGTCAAATGTGTAGGTGCAAGGTACTTAACAAGAGATGAAGTCATGGTTGGGAATCAAGCAATGGCTAAGTCCTAGAAGGACTAGGAAACTAAAGTCCTGATTGGGAATCAAGCAGAGACAAAAGCCCTAGTGGGACTAGGTAAGGAAGTTATGTTTAAGAACTAGGCAGTGGAAGTCCTAACAGGGCTAGGAGGTGGAAGACTTGGTTAGGAACCAAGCAAGAAAACCCTAGTTGAGAACTAGGTGAATCAAGTCTAAGGGAAATCAGCTGAGAGATGAGGTCTTGACACTCAAGCCCAAGAAAGTCAGCTGGGAGCTTAGTCTTGGCAATTGGGAGTTGCGTCTTGTTAACTAGGTATGGATGGGATAGTTGGGAGGTGAACATCTGGCCAAAACTTCGTATGAGTAACGTTCATTCTTCAATCATACTCATTATGTGTTATAATTGTAGGAATTTATTTTTAAGGTTCCAGGTGCTTGGAAGAAGTTCCAAGCAATTGGCTTGAGTTAACCTAGATTGATGGAGTCGAGAGGTTCCAAGCGACTGGAGCAAGGATCGGGGAGACTTGGCATTCGGGCGACTAGAGTCTACTTCTAGGCGATCGAAGATGACGAGATCTAACGATTCAAAGGAGTTTGTCAAGGTCGATAATTGACCGAAGACTGGAAGACATCTAGTCAATCGAAGACGGCGAATGACATTATATATTGGATAGAAGTTGCAACCACGTCAGTAGCTAGAAGTCGACCAGAGGGCTTCAAGTCAATCGGAGTAGTGCCAAGTCAACATTGACTTGGACTCTATAAAAGGAGGCTCGAGACTTCTGTTTTGGACACAACTCATGCATCTTTTCTTTTTATGAAAACAGAATCAAGTCGTAGTGGAAATATTAAAACAAATGAACTCAGGAGGTTATTTAGTTCACAGTCTAGCAACTACTACTCTAAGGCCTACGATCCCTTGGATAATTTTTGGATAGACAATTCACTAATGTTCTCCTTTCTGAATGATATTCAGAGAAGGATAAAAACTCATACAAAAGATGAAGAGAATGGTAATGCACTACTATTTCTATAATTTAAATGCAAGTATTAAAATATACCGACAATGTAAAGAGTAGAGTTTCGTCATAGGTTGTCAAAGAGTCTCTCGGGTGTGTCAAGAACAATGCTTGCACGAACAAAGCAATAGATGAGAGAGATGAAACATTGAGAATTGTTGTATTAAGTCTCAGATCCTAAGGTTCTTTTATACACTTTTTTTGAAGGACTAAACATCCTATTTAGTCGATTGAACCTAATAAGATCCCTTCATGTCCATGCTTGATTTTAAGGTTTTACAGTCAACTGAACATTCATATTAGTTAACCGAACCCGATCTTTCCTTTCTTACTCTGATCCGATCAAATCAATCTCGTGTGATCCGCTTGATCGGTCGTCTGATCCACTTGATTAGTCAACTGAACCCCAAGTATTCCTTTATTACCTGACCTAATTGCATCCGATCTTCAATTTTTGTACATGTTCGATCTATTGATCCTCCTGATCAGTCGATTGAACCCTTGTTTCCTTCTGAGCTTAGAACGAAATGGATCTATGCTTATCTTCTCTTGATCGGTCGACTGAACTATCCTGTTTTGTCGACCAAGCCCTTCGGTTAAAACAGATTTTGTTTTTCTACAAAACATATTTTGTTTTTCTATAAAACAACAGCAATAATGATAGTTCTGTAAAACAGAGTTAGAAACAGATATGTATGCATGAATTATTCTGATAGTTAAAACTGACTAATCTCGACTTAGAAACTTTCTTTGGTTTCTTCAATTGGATCAACCCCTAAGGTTTGTCCAAAATGGGTAACGTCCTCACTTCCTTCCAAAACTGAAAGGCCTCTCAAGAATTACCTTAACTTACTAGCAAAACATTTGTATTAGTTGACTTGTTTGGACTTCTTTTTCTGCTTAGTGTATGATCGACCTACAAGGACTTTCCTTAATTGATGTCCGGTCTAGCTAACTCATTAAGTGTTCTTCCAGATCAACTCATCTGGTCTTCTACTCGATGTCTGGTGCTTCTAATCCACTAAGACTTCATTTCCTTATGTTCGATCTATCACACACACTAGGTCTTCCGATGCCTAATGTTCGTCCTTCCTGACTGATAAGCAAAAATCGCAAGTGCATGGTTGTTATCAAGTAATAAACAATTATTGATCCCATAAGGACTGTAAAATAAAGTACCAGTAAGAATCGTGAAGCAGGCTATATAGACAATTGAAAACGCAAGAGTTGAAAGAGAAAGAAAATGAAAATGAACCAAGAAAACTAGAGAAGTCACAGGAGAAAATTTGGCTTGAGGAACAATATTAGGATTTTGGTTTCACTACGATAATTGTTGAAACCCTAAATACTATTTACTATCTTACCTCAATATTTATACACATGCAAGTGGTCTATTCCAAGGTGATCAGTATAGACTTTTGGAATTATATCAGCGTTCTTATTCAAACGCGATGCCTACTTTCAAGGTAATCTTACTAAAGTGACTGCTTTCTCAACGAGGCCCATGTCACGATGTCTCACAACCCTCTAGGTGGTACCCCCTACTTCATGTCGTCAAATTGGGGTAAACTCACTAGGCTCTGTGATAGTCAATGGTGCCCTCGTGAGGTTTTGGACCACTTTCGTGAACAACCCCTCACATCTCATCTTTATGGGTTAGAGAGTTGGGTTCACCTTTCGATCCTTTCCCACATCCCTTGAGATATGAAGATGTATGGTTACTGTCATAATCATGTATGTGAAATAAAGTCGGATCATGGAATAAACATATCATATAGCAAAGAAAGACAAATATATAATAAAACAAATGTCAACAATATATCAAGGTACTCCATAATCCTCGAATTTAGAGTACTACTCCATGAAGATGGAGTTACAACCGGAAGACAAGAGGGAAGACATTCTACAACTCAAATCAAAGAGAAAAGAGAAGAGAAATCTAAGTCGTGATAGTTGTCGACGTCTTCGGAAGAACTACATTCTCTACAGTGGAAGAAAACTCCGATGGCTCCTTGAAAATGACTCTCCTAGGGTTCCCTATCATGGGAAAATACCTCCTCCCTTGTTCAAGAGCCTCTTATGGCCTTTTATAGACCTCCAAATGCATTCAAAATTTTTATGAATTCCTAAAATAGTGGGGCACTGCCCACAAGTCATGGTTGTGCAAGAGGACATGACCAGACCGTGTTTATCTCATGAATGAAGATCACAGTCATGCCATCATGCATGGCCAAAGTGTGACTATATTTGAAAAGGTCTGTCCGTGGTAGGGATTGACACGGTTATGGTTGGGGCATGGCTAGGGCGTGACAACCTTTGGAATCGTCACGACTGCTTTGTTTCACATTTGGTTTCAGTTGGAGGAACACACCCGTGTCATGGGACATGGCTAGAGAATGTTTCTTGCTGTAAGTGTTTATTCCAAGTTATTTTAGTTCCAATTAAGCTCTGATTTCACATCTTGTTAATCAAAAAACACAAAGAGTAAATTTCCAAACGAAAAAAGTGATAGCACTAAAAAAATGAATGAAAGTATGCAAGATATGCTCATGTGATGAAAGAAAATATATGCAAAATAATAGTAAAAACTATACATCAAATACACACATCAAATACCCCAAACTTGAACCTTTGTTTATCCTCAAGCAAATCCCACAAAGATAACTAATTAGTCTTAATGTGGTCTAAACAAAAGTTTTGCGTGCTCACTGCAAAAAGAGGCTTAACTCTTTCTAGTTTCAACCTCAATCATAGTCAAGTCGTGATCTAACCATGTTCCAAATGCTTCCGGCTATAGGCACTTACCTGCCACACGCAAGCTTCATCCCCCCACCCCCGCAAAATGTTTTGCACTGTCTACACAAGGTCTCAAAGGAGTATTCCGTATCAAGAGAAATATGATAGATATTTTCCAGTAACCTAACTTAGTCTCAAAAGGGTACCATATCAATTTCCACTCACGACAACTATTTTTTATCCCATACTCTTTTTTTTTCTCAAAGTTCAATGCTCAAGAAACTTTTCTTTTCTCTTTTTTTTTGGCACAAACTTTTCTCTCAAGATTTTGATTTTTCCCAATAAGTATCATGATCTGAGTTTTTCTAATAACCAAAATGCAGTGAGGTGTTACCTAGGTGATGTGTGCAAACCGCAAGTGTACGATTGTCGTCAAGTAATAAAAGATATCGATCCACAGAGACTATAAAAAATAAAGTGCTAATTTAATTTGTGAAGCAAGTTATCTAGAAGATCGCAGGTTCTAAGAGTTTGTAAGGATGAAATAGAATTTGAGTCAAGATGTATGTAAGAAGTTTAGAAAGAAATCTAAATTGGGGGAACAATTCTAGAATTTTGATTTAGCCACGATGTTTGATAACACTCTAAGTTCTATTTACTTTCTGATGTCGTGAATCACAATGCACGATTTATCGTCAGGTAATTAAAATATTGACCCACAAGGTGTTATGTTTGAGAGGTGTCATAAGGCAATCGCCTTAAATATTATCTTATTTATTTGATAAATAAAAATTTACTTTTTGAGTGTATATTCTATATGTAAGTGATTAGATCTTAAACTCAATTAATGAAGTCCATAATATAATGCATAGCATGAGATCAATTATGATTGGATCACCGTTAGTAAATATCTCATCATGTGTAATTATGTACGTATTGAAATCTCCCTAGTCGATAAATTGATGAGACTGAACATCGTCGATTCTAAAAGACTAGCATATATTATACTCTTGGTTTATCCAAGCAGTCGATTCACGCTGACTGGAAACATTGAGATATTGAGAGTTAACATATGGATGCTAGTTAAAGGTAACTAGTTCATCGGGTGTGATCTACTATGAGACTTCATGTGGTTCTATACATGTCAATGAAATCTGAATGTTAACCACGATGATTGATAACACTCTAGGTTCTATTTACTTTATGATGGCATGAAATGCAAGTACATGATTTGTCGTCAAGTAATAAAAATATCGACCCACAAGGTGTTATGTTTGAGAGGTGTCCTAAGGTAATCGCCTTAAACATTATCTTATTTATTTAATAAATAAAAATTTACTTTTTGAGTGTATATTCTATATGTATGTGATTAGATCTTAAACTTAATTAATGAAGTCCACAATATAATGCATAGCATGAGAGAAATTATGATTGGATCATAATTAGTGGGTATATCATCATGTGTAATTATGTATGTATTGAAATCTCCCTAGTCGATGAATTGATGAGACTAGACATCATCGATTCTATAAGACTAGAATATATTATACTCCTTGGTTTATCCAAGAAGTCGATCCTCACTAGCTGGAAAGATTGAGAAGTTTAGAGTTAACATATGGATGTTAGTTAAGGATAACTATTTCATCAGATGTGACCTGCTATAAGACTTCATGTGGTTCTATATATGTCAATAAAGATATCATTGTAGCTTGAGTACAAGTTTCCATAGACTTGAGGTGTTCAAGTTATCTTGATCATGGAGGCTTATACTTTAACATCTTTGTTATACATCTCCTAGGAGATGTAGTTACTAGATGATTGACTATAAGTCAATATGCCCGAAGGCGTTTGGATAACCCATAGAGAATTCATCACTCCTTTTATAAGGAGATGTATACCCTATGGCCTATTATGAAGATTATTGCTCGTAAATCTTTGGCTAAAGAAAAACATGTCAAGAGGATGATTTTCTTAAACATGTGTTTGAGTAATTTGAATCCGTAGGACAAGGAACTACTACTTGGACTAGGTGTGACATAGTTAACCCAGTGGGGGTTGACACATAGACCATGTCCCGAACCAAGTGGGTATAAGATGTGTGAAAGGAACAGAGTCACTGATTATAGTAGCTACTCAAAGATTCAGAATTTGTTCTAAAGTCATCTGTGATTTTCTGGTCAATTGGGGGTCATGATGTACTACTAGGTACCACTCATGATCTTTCATAATTAATGATTAATTATGAATGACAACATAACCAGGAACCTATTGGATCACATGGACTATGAGTATTTTTCTTTAAGACGTAAAACAAATTAGAGAATATGATTCTCAAAGTGTCAAAAGAGAGAGAAAGAGATTAAGTCTGGTCAGACCAGGCAAAGGAAAAATATGGAAATTATTTTCCTAACCGAGAATAAACCACACCGATTAGAGGTGAATTAGTTTTATATAGATTTATATGACTGGATTAGTTTTATATATATTTATATGACCAAGTTGGTTTTATTTAAATTTATTTGACCGGATTAGTTTTATATAAATTTATATGACCAAGTTGATTTTTATATAAATTTATATGACCTAATTAGTTTTATATAAATTTAAATGACCAAATTGGTTTTATATAAATAAATATGATCAGATTAGTTTTATATAAATTTATGTAACCAGGTTTGGACTTATGAAGAGATATATATAATACCTTTTCATGAAGAAAGAAATTTAATTTGGTTGTAAAACCCTATTGAAGTGTCGCCCCTTCTCCTCTTGTTGTCGTCGAACACCATGAAGCCACCGCCTCCTTTTTTATTGTAGCCATTCTTGTGCCACCAGTTATCTCTAGCCGTTAGCCACCCTTGGTGAAGCCCCCTCCAATTCAACCTTCTCTTGGTTGCAAGGAGTTGGTCTAATTCTCTCTCTTGGGAGAACTTCTAGTTTGGCCGAACCTCTCTTTGGCCAGCCAATTATTAGTCAAACCTCTCGTTTTTGATTCATGTTATCTCCTTTTTTTTTGGCTAGTAGCAAACGGAGACGTGGCTTGTTGCTTGTGAAGTTGTATTGAATAAAGCTCAGCGTGGATATTGATAGAGGTAAGTCTTGTTAGGCTTGCTAGTTAATGTTGCTTCTATTAAATGTCATCAGACAGGTATTCCTTAAATACAAATGTTTTAAATATATGATTATGTCTAATGCATGTGTGGTCTTGTCATTTGGGGAATGCGTGTAAAATTCATGAAATCATTTCACTTCTGCTACGTGTGTTTTATCGAAAATGCATGTCTTTGAGCACCAAAATCACCAACAAGTGGTATCAGAGCCTCTTGTACTTTGACATAGATCATAGATTTTGTTGTGTTTAAGTATGTCGTACGTTGTCGTAAATAATTTCGTATAGGACCAAAGATGTGCCTAGTACCACCAATCATGCTATCCGCATATTTCATGTTCGAATAGGAAATTTTGGATTTGGAAATTGTTTCCTAATCCATTGAAGAATTTTCAAATTTGGAGATTATTTCCTAATCCGATTAGGAAAAACCAAAAATTAGAAATTATTTTTGATCCGATTTTGGAATTTTCAAAAATTGGAAATTAATTCCTAATCCAATTAGAATTTTACAAAATTTGGAAGGTGTTTTCTAATCCGATTAGAAACTTCTGAATTTGAAAAATATTTCCTAATCTGAATTAAGGAATAATGATTTGGAAATTGTTTCTTAATTCAATTAAGGAATTTTGGTTTTTCGAAACCGGATTCATATTGATGTTTTAAATTTCCTTTTAAATTTATGACAACTCTTCCATATTTGTGTTATGTAGATAACATGCTATGTTTCTTATGCCATGTTTCTTATGCTATGATTTTTCCATGTTATTCCATGTAGATAGTTTACAATTTTGTATACTTTCTTTATATGTAATTGATGAGACCTAAATTAAGTAAATTTCTTATTCAAATTTTAAATCTTACACCTTCTATTAATATGATAAGAACTAGAGTTTAATTTCTTATTTGGGTTGTTGAACTCACTCCAAGCCTAACTTTAAATTAGACTTGATTAGTCCATTGAGATATGATCTCATGATTAATGGGTTGGCTTTAATTTGAAGCATTAATTTATTCGACTCACTCCATGGTTAATGTGGATGGAGGTGAAGTTAGGTGATATGCATATGATGTATATATGTTAATGAGTTAACAATCCGATGTTTATGCAAATATCAATTGTTGATAGCACAATGTGATAGTTATATATATGTAATATATAATTGGTATATTTGATACCTACAACTAGAACTAAGAATGACTTATTGGACTCACCCCAAGGTTATTCTTATCTATAGTGGATATCAACCCACTTTGAGAAAACCTACCATCTCCCGAATTCAAAGTAAGGGCTCTTGAATTTGATAGGTAAGTGGGATTCTTATGGATGTGAATTGTTTGCATGTCATTTTTAACTCAACTCTCTTATACACTCAATTTTATATTTCTAGGTTGTTAGATTAAGCATGTCTTTTTTGAATTTGCACTCAATTTTTAAAATAAACAAATTGTCAGGGCTGAACTTCTTGGATTGGCTTCAAAACTTGACATTTTTTTTCAAGGTTGAAAATTTTCCTGTCTTTGAAGAGCCTCTTCTCATTGATGTGCATAGATTATATATGTTTTTATGCATTGTTTGATGCACATATACTTATATTTGACCAAAAGTAAAATGGGCATAACTTTTCACAATGTTTGAGTTTGGAGATGATTCAAATGCAATAATATAGATAACTTCAAGATCTAAAACTTTTATTCAGAGTGCAACAGAAGATAATCATATCTAGGCCATGTTAAAGGCACAATCGAGCCTCCCAAGCATGGTCATGTCGGGCCATCCACCCAAATTTGCAAATCAAACTTTGAACTATCATAACTTTTGGCTCGGTTGGAGTTTTAGGCTGAATCAACTTTTAAATTGAAGATAATTTCAAGTTCTATAACTTTGGTTCAAACTTTAACTTGAGATAAGGTGATCTAATGGGTGAAAAGCCTATTTTGGCAAAGCCTAATAAATTTGTCAGATCTGACCATTTTGGGGAGGTATAAAAGGGTTAAGCAAACACCCTTTCTTGAACCATCTTGGGTTTGGGACTCCATCCCTCTCCTTGGGAAAGGGTTCTCCCCTTAGGGGGAAACCCTATAGCTTCTATCTCAATCCATTTTGATGATCTTTCCTCCTCCGGAGCAAGGAGACTCATCTAAGAAGATCGACAAAGCATTGATAAGCATTATCTTCTCTCTTCTCTATGTATTGAGTTATAAAATGTTACTCTTCGTGTCTTTTGGTTGTTTCCTCATTTCCATGGAGTAGATCTTTGATTTCTAGGATGTAGAAAGTAATTATGATGTGTGATTGATGTATGAACTATGTATATGTCAATTTCCTTATTTCTATGATGTTTACTTCTTCTAAAAAAATATATATATAGACAAGAGAAAAGTAGATGAGTGATTGACTATTCACCTTCCCCCTAGCCTCCCTACGATCAAACTCATTTTCCACTAGTAGATATGACAATATACATGTCTTTGCAAAGTTTCATTATTTGTTGAATTATGTATAATATTTAGTAACTTTTTAAACTTTAACCGTTGAACCTTATAAGATTTAGTCGACTGAGATAGATTCTAGTCAACTAGCATTGTGAGTAATCAATTGAATGATAAATTGAATTTAGTCAAAAGTTTAAAAAAAAAAGACGCTTTTATGAGTTGATTTTCATTGTTTTTACCTCCCTAGAAGTTAGATCAAATTCTAGAACTATGGAATTTGAATATTTTCCATTTCTAAAATATTGATGGTGCAAAAACATTTTTTTAAGGGGGAGAAGTAGAGATTAAGGAGGAGGCATAACCTAAGGGGAGGTAAATTTAAATTAATTTTGTGTG